>BMAW01015479.1:0-67015 GCA_019974015.1 Nephila pilipes
CACACACACACACACTGTGGTTTATTATTAACTGTACATTCAAAACTCTGTTCACGAACTTCATTCGTTGCCATATTCATTTCGGAAGCTGCTGAAACTTTCGCTGCCAGGAGAAGTTTCTCCCATTTAAATTAATGAAACATAATTAATCCATTCAAGCCTTATGCATGCATGACTTTATTTTTATCTTATTTATGTTGTTTTGTCGAGTACTCATGCAGCTAAAACCCTTCGTGTACCGGACCTGTTGCACGTTGAATCTATCGAGGCTCAAATTCTCTCATAGTCACAGTATGGAAGTTTGAAGACGGGCTTGTCAGCTCAGGTGTCGTTCTCCTCACTTGACTTTTGACTCAAAATTACGAGATCTCTAGCCAATAGCCCTCACGTTCCTTCTAAATATGACGTTAACAAAAAATCAATCAATCAAAAACAAAAATAGCTTTAGATGCATAAAAAGGTTCCCAATTAGAATAATTTTTGTTGTTAACGATAAATAACTGATTATTGCAATTTTTTTCAATTAAAATATGCTTTCGACTATTTTTCTCTCCCGTGACTTCTTAAAATCACCAAAAGGTATCGACTTTCAGCGCTTTTTTTAAAGCAGAAAAAACGTACGAAAAAGTGATGAGTGGCAGCCCAAGGAGTTTACGTAAGATATCCGATCGGATTCCATCATTCCAAGACTTTACTGTTTCTAATACAAGCAGCTGCAGGTAAATTTCTCCTGGAAGAATACCCCCGTGAGCCTTGGTACGGAAAGTCGGAAGTGAAATACTGCTTTGACGTCCATTAAGAGATCTGTCTCAATTAATTCATTGCACAAATGTAGTGCATAATATTATTTATATATATACGCAATGAATATAATATACATAATTCGATATAAAAAACAACGTTTTATATGGTGGCGAAGTTTATTAAAGAAAATTATTGAAATATTAGTTAAAAGTGTTAGTTATTTTTAACTTTAAAATTTACTTAAAAAGAGACTTTTGTGAGCGTATTAAAAAAATTCATAATACTCATAAAATTAAAACATGGATTTGAAAGTTTGTAAGTCATTCTATTAAAAAAAGAATGGGAGCCAGAATTCAGAAAAAATTATTGTGATAAGACACGGTGCCAAATATTGGAAACTTTCTTTCTTGCGAATGATTACTGACTAAAAGTCAGCAACCCTTACTATCTCGAAGATAGTAAAGGGGAGATAGTATCTCCCCTTTGTGAGTACAAAAGGTTTTACGATACCTCATGCGGCGTGGGGAGTTCCCGGTGTTCCCAGAAGGGGAAAGAAATTTTTTCCTCAATTCTAAAAGCGCCGAGAGGAAAGAATATTTTGACTTGTTAAAATTATTGAAATATTAGTTAAAACTTGTCGCAAACGACTAAATATTGCATTGTTAGGCGAGTACGAACGATTCCCAAAATTTCAAAGCTCTAGCTTGATGGGAAGTTGGTTAAATAAACGATCGAAAATTTGATGACACACACACACCAAGTGAAATTCAGAAAAACGTTGTAAAAATCTATTCCTCTATAGAATGGATAAAAACAAATTAAATTTCAAGGTTTATATATAAAATTATATTTAGGAATTTTCTCTAATTAGTAGTAACAGAAATAAATAATAAGTGTTTTTTTTATAGTTACTGTGGATTTAGAAGCATCAATATATACTCCGTTTAACGCGAATGCCTTAATTATCTCATTCCTTAAATGTTCTTTATTTGACCTTTGAAGTGTCGTTTTTGTTATGAGATAATTATATTTATTTAATGTTAACCATATATCCTCATTAAGAATTCACATTTTGTTAATAATATATGGATGTGATTAAAAATATTTCATAATTCAAATATCAGGTTTTATTGACAATAGAGATTTTTTAAGTACACTAACTTTCAGCTGATAATTTTACTCAGTTTCTACGTTTTGAAATCCAAACTTTAGTTTAGAGCAGAACACATCTATTTGAAGTATTTGTAAAATGAATATAATTGTAAAAAAAGGGGGGCATTCGATTGTGAAATATAACTTTTAAAAAGATCAATAACTTAAATATTACCATCTAAATCATTTTGAAGTTTTGCAAAGCAAATAATTTTGAATATATAGGTATTTGCAATTTCCTCTTGTCTCGTGAGTTTAAAATGTAGGATAAACATAAAAGTAAAAAAATAGTGCTTGCGATTATAACGTAAATCACACTTCTTTTGTAAAAGGTGGTATTTAAAATGCGAAATCGAGACCTTAATAGCTTTTTAAATTTTTAAGGTAACTGTGGTATATTTAAATGCTTCTAAATTTCCTTTTATTATTATTATAGGTACCTTCAATGATGCTATAGATTTATTATTTACAAGAATTTGATAAATAGAGTGATGAAAAATTGAATATTAAGGTTGTAAACAAACGTGCCATATCATAGAAAAATATTGTTTTTTGTGTTCTTTTTTTAGTATTCTTTTCTCAAAGTCTACTTTATCCATAATATTTATATTCCATACAAAGAAATAACGATATTACTTATACAATGAAATTTTTTGAGTAAGAAACACTCAAAACTTTTAGGTATGGTACAATAAAAATTAAAGGACAGTTAAATTACCAAGCTTAAATTGCTAACAATTCTCACTTAACTCAGATTTTGAAACTTTAATTATGTTCAGTGGAATGTTGTAATATTTACACGCAGTTCTACAAAATTCCGAACTCATAAAAGCACTGTACTTAAAGGTACGCTCTTCATTTATCATTGTAAATGCAATTTACACAATTATTTACTTATATAAAATAGATTTACTTTACGTAAACAGATGCGTAAGTATACTAATATCTCAATGATAAAATTTGACATTTATTACTTTTAATTTAAAAAATTGAGGATTGTTGAAACTTGGCATAAAATAAGCTCGTTTCTCCTTGTCCTTAATTTAATCTGAATTTAAATAAATTTTAAAGACAAGAGTTTTAATTCATCTATTAAATAGCAGATAATTTATTCACTGCTTAAAATTACTCTAATTCAATCTTGAAAGACGTAAGCAGCTCTTGTTATGGTAATTGGTTGAGAATATTGTACACAAACTCAAGAAAATTCCCAGCGATTATTTGTTACAATCGGAGTAATCAGAAACGACAAACAATTATAATATTTTTTTTCTGATGCGGCAAGAGTAACATTTTCAAGAAATAATTACAGTGACAACTCTAATTACATTTTCTCCTACATCTTTGTCTTTCGGGAAAAATCAGGTATCGATTAGATTTAATTTCTGAAGCAATTCTACACGGATAAAAGCTAGCAAGGAATTTGTATGCCATTTTATCCGGCAATGAATTGTACCATTTCAAACTAATTACAAAGATCAATTCTTGTTGAGCATTTTCCTTTGGTTAAAAAAGAATTCAAAAATGTTCCCCGTACATTTACGTAGTGATACTTATATTATACTTTTATTTTCAATTTCTTAAAATTAATGTCTATTTATATGAAATTTTCATTTATTTATGCATAAATTTTTAACTAATTTCTTTTCCCTTTTCTTTAATTAACTTCTTAACGGTTAAATTTTACTAAATTTAATATATATATATATATATATATATATATATATATATATATATATATATGTGTGTGTGTGTGTGTGTGTGTAAAGATAATTTTATTATTGTTAATAAGATTATTTCTGCATGGTTGCAGCACTACATGTAAGAGAACAGTTTCGTTTGTGGTGCCCCACACATTCCGATAAAGAGACGGAATAAAATGCAGCTGGATATTTGAAAAAAAGCCAGACGACTTTTTCGTGGCCTTTAAACTTAGAGGCTTAGGACAAGATCTGACATTGCAAAAGTCGGATGTTTACACACGCGCACATATACGCATGCGCACATACACATACACGCACACACAAGATCTCTCATCATTGCAAGTGTTGTTTCCTCCTCAATCGGAGTGTCCTGCAAAAAATTACTAATCTAAACTTTAGTCAATCAATAGAAAATATTATGTCACGTGGTTTGAATTGATTGATTAATGCCTAAGAGCAACATGTGGGTTCTTGGCTTTGGATCTCGTAATTTTGAATCATGGTTAAGTGATGAGAATGATACCTGAGCTGGCACCACTCTCCTAACTTGTATGCGGAAGAGGTGGAGCGAAATTTATTCTAAATCGAAATTCAAGTTCGAAAGAGCAGAGAGGAATTTCCTAAGCGTTCATGAGTACGAACAAGAATAGTAATTAACTATTCTATATTAACTCTTATCAATAATGCTACTTAGCCTTAGATTAAAACTTGGAAAAGGTTGAGTGCAGCAAACATTAATTTCGTACTTGCAAATATGATGTACATTACAAAAATTAATTTAGAAATAAATCGTTGTAAATGTAATGGGTTATCCATTGATTTAAACAAACCAGAGCAGGATATAATATTATAAATATTAAGCGTCAGTTTATGATCTTATTCCGTTTTACCGATTCTTGTTCACCTATTAAAGTCCCATTCATTTTCCAAAGCGTAGGATAGCTCAGATATAATGAAATAAGTTGACTGTATTCATGATAAACTCAACAATTAAAGTTTATTTACGCAATTTAAAATTAATTTCTGCATCCATGCGGAATGAAAGTAAACGGTACTCTGTAGTTCATGAATAATATCAAATAGTTAAAACAGCCACAAGAGCGACTCTACTTTCATGTCAGTAATGCGAATTATAAAGTATGCACTGAAGTTCTGACGCCTTCGGGAAGGGAGACAAGACTTGATTGGCACCCTCCAAGGGTATAATTATGCCAAGTCAAAATATGACTACTCTATAAAGTTTAAGCAAATAAATAAAAATTGAATAGAACTGCATTTTCTGGTTTCTATTCACAAACTGTCTTGCTAAGGAGTTTAGAGGAGATATTACTGTTAAGTTTACGAGGAAAATTGAATCAGTTGAGATTGCTTGTGACAAATATCGCGATTTTGTCATGCGATGATGGTTCAAAAGTCCACTTGTTAGAAATGGAATAATTCACCATAGTATTGCTCAGTGATCATTTTTTCTTTTCTAAGATATTGATGGGTATGAAGTACTTTGCAATCCAAAACTCGTAGCTCTATTTTTTTCAAGCAAGTGAGATAGTATTCATTTTCTTTAGAGCATATTGATCGGAAGCAACCCGTTGTTTTGATTGATTCATGGTTTTTCGTACATAATAATGAATCCAGGTCTCATCTGAACGGCTCGGTACAAAGTTACAACAGTAATTCGGCGCGTAAGCAATTAAAACTAACCTATGAATCAGTGTCAAATTTCTTTTAGTTCTGTTTAATACTGGGTTTCCTAAAAGTTCCTGTATTGATGATTCGTAGATTTATTATTAAACACGAATATGATACATTTATTTTTAAACTATGGGTAATAAGTAGTTCCAATTTAACATAGAAAAAATATATTGAGTCTAAATGTTCCACAAATGCTTAAAATGTCAGCCTTTTTCTAGGAGGCAAAGCTGAACTCGTAGGCGCGTACTCTGAGAGACGCGTTAAGAGATATTTCGAGTAACTTCTTGCACCCTTTGAGTACTATAGCAGTTTTCTAGTCATTCACTGTTTGAGGATAGCTTTAATAGTTCTTTACGTATAATTGCTAAAAAATGCTAGGAATGTTCGGAGGTATAAGGTGGTCAAAGATTTCTTGAGATACGTCGATCACGTAAAATTTTTGAATGATGCTCATCATTTCATTTCTCGTATGACATATTGTAACATATTCTTTGAACCAAGAGCTTCGTTCAGTTGATCTGATTATTCTCTAACTTCTTATTCTGGGATACGCAAAGATCAAAGTTTATGAAAATAGTCCCCAAACTATAGTTGTTCTGAAAATTGCCATATTACTCAAATGATACATGAAATCATCTCCAGCATTTAAAACGCGTTTCTCAATATATGCGCAAATGAATTCAGCTTTATCCCCAAGAAAAGGGAGCACGTTTTGAATACTTTTGTACATATTGCGTCAAATTGTTTTTTTTCCTGCTCTATGCTAGAAGTTCTCGTCATCAATAGTATATAAATAACTGTTTTAAAATTTGTTGTCTTTTAATAATATTTCTACGAATCGTTAGTTTGACAACTTGTAGCACATCTGATAAATTGCAGCATACAACAATAATACCAACTTGCTTTAGAAATGCGATTTGTCGTTAAAAAGAGGTATTTCTTGAAACTCGCTCGTATAATCTCCAATAACGACATTGATTAGACGAATCTGAATATTTGTTTAGATTTATATATAGTTGTGCAACTTTCATCTTATTTCCTTAATTTAGTTATATTCTATTTTCTCAAGTAAAGACTTATGTTTGGGATTCCTCTCAAGAGTGGGATTATAGTTATGTTTGATGAATAATAGAATGATTAAGTTCTTAGTCTGATTCTTTTTGAGTCTTTTGGGAGGTCGGAAATTTTCTTAGATATCAACAAAAATGAATAAAAAAAACTGTTGGCAGAGAAGACGAACCATGCAATGGACATCCAACGTCGATCCAAACCAATAAATATGTGACTGAAATTTGATAAACTTTGAGTTCCTCGCCGGTTAAGTTTTCGTGTGATAGCAGAAGAGTTAAATTTAAAGAAATCCAGGGGACATTAAATTGTGACCTGTGTATTTGTAAGCGTGGGAGATGTTGGCGAAGTTTGTGCCGAATGTTTTGTTAGATGATCAGAAGAAAGACTCTGCGACGATTTGTCGTGAACTGTTGGACCGTTTGAATACCGATCCAAATCTTTCGGACAGAGTGGTATCCGGTGATGAAACGTGGAATTTTGTTCCCTAGTATCAAAAAGAGAATGAAAATAAACCGTTCCGAGACGTTTAATGCTGTTAAAACGGCTTCGATAGGTACCTAAATTACCTTACATTTGCAAACTTCCAGTGTTCGTATGAAAACAGAAAAATCCTAGAAGTAGTTTACTGTTGCTGGAGGGTTATATGTGTGTGTGGCTGTAATATTATTGATGCAATGTATGCACATCTTAAATGAATCGCTATTAATAACTTTAGTCTCTGTGCTTATTGGACAAACTCGGTATTTATATGAGGAATAATTATCGTTTCTTAAGTATTTGATATTTGTATTACATTTTAAAAAGTGAGTGAAAATAAAATATATATTGTAATCCTTATTATGAAAATGATAAGAATAATGTATATCGTTTTAAATTATTACATACAAATCAATTTATCGAGAACATTCCGCATGAAACAATGAGAGCTGTTGCTCATTAAAAATAAATGGGCATTTAATTTTGTGACGACTACCCTTCATTACTCTACTTTTGTACCATATCTTAGTTGAAGATATGAAGCAATAAATATAGATTCAAACTGAAGACACATAAGTGCAAATCAACATGCATTATTATTAGTCATCGATGGATAGCTACAGCAATTCTCTCTCGAATCTCAATTAACTCTTATCAATTTTAAATTAGTATCAGTTAATAGATTCTTAACTTATTAACTGACAAAATCTTACCTTAGCTTCAATAAAAAAACTAATTAAATAGCTTAAACCAAATTATAAATGTCTGTCAGGAAGTCATTATCATTCTACAACCATTTGCCTTTCAATCTATTTCATTTAGAAATCATTATGTAATCACTTCACTTCGCTTCTATCTTAATCTAATTTACCTAATCATATTTCATTTTGATTGGAAAGAAGTTGTAATTGTATACAATACTAATTAATATAAAGTCTTCGTGGTAAGTGAAGAGAAAATCGGAAATAGCCCAACGTCGCAAGCTCTTACATAAGGTGGAGCAGAAGTTAGAAAATGAATTATCAATTAAGATATCATCCGCTTCACGTGACCATGGTGCTAGGTTACAAGTATCTTCAAAAGTTCCTTCGTAACTAGAGACAGCTCTAAAGATGATCCGAGCAAGAGAAAGCGGATTTTACATCGCTTTACAATTTTCTAAATGCCTTAGGTTAAATTTTATGACAGTATATCTGGTTATAGTAATTTCAAAAACTTTCCCAGTCTTTTTATTCTTGAGTTTCCTTACGAACTTGACGATGTTCATCAAATTTTAAAAGATTATTTGCAGATTTAACTTTCATTTCTCACCCACCTTTTATTATATATTCATGAAAGACGTAATTTTTATATATTATAGAAATTCCTTAATTGCGGCAATTAATATATAGTAACCAGAGTAGGTAATAGATAAAAAGAAATAAAATTTATTAGCATATAAATTGAAAGATGAAAAATAAATTTTCAAAGAATTTATTATCTTTATTTTTTTTGGTTGGATAATTTAAAACAAGGGATTGAAAATCTGAAGTTAAAACTTTGCGTTTCTTCGCTAATGAATGTCTTCAGTAACCTGATTATATATTTTAGTCTGTTAGTACAATACATTGATTTTTATTATTTAAAGAAAAAAAAATGGGAATGATCATAAATCCAAAACAACCAAAGTTATTGCATGTTTAAAAAACGTCATTCTTAATCCGACATCATTAGGTGGAATTTAAGCTCTTTAATGTTTATAGTAACTGTGAATTAAATATGCATTAGGTGGAATCTAAGCCCCTCGAGTCTTATTAAAAACTTTGAATTAAATATAAGTTAAATCTTTTTTGAACTCTTTATATTCGTTGAGGTTCCAGTAATATTTTAAGGAGCAAATTTATATGGTTGCATATCTCAACAATTGAAACAAGAAGTAAATGTAAAATTCGAGCTATACTTTCCAAATCATTTCCCAAAAGTAAACACTTTCTTTAAAAAATATAATGATGTAGGACCATGATAAAACGGACCAGTACAAATAATTTTTAAAATATCTTAATAAGCTTTAAAGACATAAAAGTAATATCATATGGATATTTCAATAATTTATAACAATTGGGTTGAGATAATTTACAAATTATTTTCTAAATTTTATTACGTCACAGCGTGCGTTGTTGATAAAAAGATAAGTGCCTTATTGATAATTCTGACCCCTAAGTTACATTTTTACAAATCCTAAGAAGTAGCTGATGTAATAAAAAAATCTTAAGAACAAAAATTCTAAAGCAATATTTGGGAGAAATATTTAAAAAATAAACACACACACACGCGCGCGCGCACACACACATGTTTTTATTGATTTTTAAATATTCTTCTTTTCATTTTTTTTAATCAGATGAAGAGCAATCGATGTGATTTCTTTATGATAAAAATTATCAATATGTGCGGAATTAACCATAATATATTCGTCAAATTATTATTTTAATTATCATGATCGTATTAATTTTTGAAAAGAAGTTATTTAAATTAAGCGTAGAAAATATTACGAGAAATTTGTAAAACTGTTGATACTGTTACCATATTACGTTAAAATACTCAAAAATGTGTTTCTATGAGTACCAAGCAAATATATTAATATCGTGATAATTTATTTGAGTTATATTTTTATTTTTTAAATGTTTTTTATTTATTCCATTTCACTTATACCTTTTATTGCAAGGATAAAATTTTGAAATTGTCTATTTAAAAATATGCGACAAAAATACAACTACAGAGAAACATTTTGTAATATGTTATATGTGTGTTACATTGAATTCTTTGTGTTTTTAATACCTACTCTTTTGAGAAGTATATATATCTAAGTAAAGATGCAACCCTGATATTACAAAATTTATATATATATATATATACTATTTATTAACTTTAACGATAACTGTACTTTTCTTGGATTGATAGTAATGATTTATTATGAATTTAATTTTTTTAAGCTAAGGACATTTCCATATCTGATACGATAAGCGATAATATAGAAATAATGATTAGAAACAGATTAGAATTAAAATTCAGTTGAAAATGTGACCAATTATGATATGACTTAGATCATTGGAAGCATTTTCTGCCTAAACATGCACAAAAGTTCTGTACTGAGAAAATTCTTTGTTAAAATTTATTTATTTGATCAATTGACAATATCAGTTGCCTTTGAACCATTAATTATATTTTCCGTTTTACTAAGCTGTGATAAAAATTACGAAAATTACTAAGGGTGTTTCATTTTTTACAACTGTACAATTATGAAATATAAACAGTATCACTTGAGACAGGAAAATATTTTCAATTTTTTTGCACTTACACATATACACAAGTGTAAAAAATGTCTAATAATATATTTTACTAACTTTTTTTAATGTTTTTATAAGAAAATAATGCCCATATGTGAAAATAACTATAGGAATAGAAGAAAACTAAGAATAAATAATTTACGAAATATTAAGTAGTAAACATTAATATTTCTTAGAACCAAATGCACTAAATTTTATAAAGAATCTTTTTAATTCGATATGTTTAGTTTTATCTTTGCCAACTGTTTCCCTTTTTGAAATGTAGTTGAATTTTCTTTCTTTTCTTCTTTATTTTTCATTCATTTCACTCTTTAAGAAGGAAAAAAAATGACAGTTTTAATGTTTCCATTTTTGATGGAGATTATTGTAACGTATGAAATTGTGATTAAACAAAATTAATAACGATTAAAATTGGATTTTTGTACATGTAATGTTAATTGAAAAATCAAAAAGCATTTTGAAATATTATTTAGTTAATACATTTCTAATAAGGCATTTAGTTTCTCGTGATTGAGATAACAAAGAGTTTCATCTTCTCGCCATTTAATGTAGAAGACGTTTCACGTACTATTGGAAAGAAACCTTGAATGGCTTAAAATCAATGACAAAATGGGAAAAAGTTATTCATGAAATGGAGCTATGAAAACAGTTTTGATGTCCATGCCCTGCGCTGATTTAAAATCAATTTCTATTTTTAATATTTTCAATGTGAAAAATTGAATATTTTTTATTTTAAATAGAAAATTTAATATGTATCACTCAAATATCATTCAAAATAATATTTCGAAACGTGAAAAAGTGTAAATGTTCAGAAAAATTTGTTAAGTATTTGAATTTTAAATAAGAATCGCGTATAAGTCTCGATAAAAAATAATTTTTCTTTCAAAACTATCGTAAATTGAAAAAAATCATTCATAACTAAATAAATTGCATTTTATAGCCAGACATTATTCAGAAAACGTCAGACGGAATTTTCTCCTCATTGATTATTTCTTTTTTACAAACTTGGCAGTGTATGTAGTATAAAACACCCTTACTCTAAATGTGTCATTTAACTATTTTTTTTGCGTTCATTATTTTCTCCTCTAGCCCACCGTGTTTTGCAACACATTATCCACTTCTTCAGAGTTTATTAGTAGAAATGGAAAATACTCAGGGAAAAAGAGTAGGAAATTCATAATGAAAAAGAGATACAAAGAAAGTAAATAATATGAGTATAAAATAGCAACTTAATGTTATTTTATCGAGTTCGTTGAAGAACAATTTTCTTGAAATTAGTATTTAAATACTTTGACAAAACTTTAAAGATTTTTTCATATTTAGTAGTACAGCAAAAATTAATGTAAAATAAATAATGTTTACATAAGGAAAAAATTAATTTAATCAAAAATGCTTTTTTCACTCATAGAAATGGTATCGAAATTGATTAATTATACTGTTATAGTAATCACAACTATGTTTTAATGAACTATTATCAGAAACTCGTATAAAACCTAGATAATCAATGCATAATTTTATGTGACGAACAACTCTTAATATAAATCTGAAGAAAAGGAATGAAGGGACAAAAAAGTTTAATGTATATTCTTCTGAATGGTAGAACAACCTTGAATGCTTAAGGAAATTAATAATAATTACATTTTAAATAAAAGAGATAAAAATTTTAAATCGAATTTAATCTTTTTTTTTAAACATGAAATGAAATTAAGAATTGTCAGTGACAAAACATAAAGAAATTTCAGTGCAAATTATGGATTGCCAAGATTTTAACAATCTCAAAATGCTAATTATATTTGTTTTACTCCAATCTTAAGCTATATGAATTACATTTTCGCATTAGTTTTGATAACTAAAATTCTATAACACAATAATTAAGAAAACATAATAAAATATATCAAAACGATAACTAGAAACAGTGGACAAATCTAAAATAACATATTTTTTTATCAACATGACCTAAATTTAATAATGTGATCAATTTTATAATGGACATAATGTTAACATCGTTAATTCACACAAATGTTTTGATTGTGCGAGCGCGGATTTGAATAGCTTTTCAATTTTATGATTTATTCCAGTTTTATTTCATCAACTTTTTTTGAACTTTAAGCACATATTTCATGAATCATCAAAATCTAGCGTATTGCAATTTTGCTTGTTCATCAAAATTCAAGAATATTTATGCGTACATTTTAATCTATTGAAGTGATACAAAATTCTCATTAATTTAAGGGTGTTTTCAGAAATAATGTTAAAGAATTAATCGAAACTAGGAACGCTTTTTCAAACGGAAAATGTTTTCAGATTTAATATTAAACCGTGTGACTTTCATATGTATTTGAAATATACAATCTCTGAAATTTAAAAATATTAAAAAAGTATTTTTTTTTCAATTTGCTATGTAAAATATAAAACCATTTGTAATAATAAATTATAGTTAATGAAACATAGATCATATTTTGTGCTGAATAAAAATTATTGGTTCAAACAGAAAATAACGCTATAGCAATATATGACATTATATAGAAATTAAAATATGATATTAACATTAGAGCTGTTTAATAACTGAAAAATTACTAGCATTTTATGTTCGATTTTTTTTACAGATTTAGCAAAGAGAGTCTAAATATAAAACTGTTAATTTAATTTATAAATTTCAACATGAAGAGCACAAATGAGCAAAACATTTTTAACAATTTTTAATTTAATACCATTCGAATTTTTCATTTGAGTTATCTACCATTGTAGAAGAAATAAATATCTAATATACTCACCGAGTTGGTGTACTTTTAGTTCGATTCGGCGAACGAGATCTGTGGGCATGCTTCTTCGATCCTGATGAGGAGTCCGTGTCCTTGCTTTCTGTGGAAGTCCTCGTCTGGAGTTCATTCCTCTTGGATCCGTGATGGTGGTGATGATTCGAACTCTTGTTTAGCTGCTGACAAGAACGATTTAGATTCTCTGGAGAGAGGCACAGGAAGTTCTTTTCCGGCTCAGAATCTCCACAAGGTTCGTCGAGAGAATGAGGCTTTTGCTTATTAGAATGGTCTGATTTTTGAGAGTATTTCTTGCGATCCAGGGACATTGCTAAAGCTTGGGAAGTCAAGTAATTTTCGAAGAAAATAATTGGTAATATATATTAAGCAAAATAGTTATTGAAGTTTACTTATGTGGCTTATTTATTGTTTATACAATGTTTCTTTAAAAATTTTATTACTGTAATCAGAATGGTTTATCTTGATTGACCAATTATTTTCTATTTACATCGAAGCTTTTATGTCGTTACTCAGTTTTTCATGATGGGAATTCATTTGATACTTCGCAGGTGAAGAGTTTCCAAAAAGTGTAACTCAGATTTTGTTATCCATTTTAAACGTGAAGAAGCACTTTTATTTGAAAGAATTTTCCCTTGAAAAACTGCTTTTAGTACATAAACCACTTTAATACCAACTAAAACACTTATGGCGATGTAGTTTGAATTTTAGGTTCTTAACATTTTAAGTGCTTTCAAACGTCTTCAAACTCTATGAAACGTTTCGTTTGTTAAATTCTATTCATTCTTTTGCCAAGAGAAAAGTTGTTTTTATTTCCAGAAAATAAAGCAATGTCTTTTGAAAAAAGTGTCTTTTCGATGCGCTTTTTTAGAGAGGCAGTGATGAGTTTATATATTTATTTAAAATTCTCAAGCAATTCTTCTTACTTTAATCTATCAATTATTTATTGGATATATATTTTATGTATATGGGCAATTCTTTATCTCTTTTAAAAATAAAACCTGAAATATTTTTTTTTAAATTAAAAAAGAGTTTTTTTTTTGATTTTCAGCATGTTTTGGATTTAAGTTTTTTATTGTTAATGTTGTCGGAAAGTCGGAACTTGATGTTAAAGGTACATTTAACGAAAAATTTAAGCTCTAGAAAGCGAGTTGAAATTAAAATATGAGATATATTCTCTCACTTTATTTTTTTTTATCAGTATTTTCAAAAACTCGAAATTTACTTGGAATATATTAAAATATAGTGTGGTTGAAAGAAACCTATAAACATTAATAAACTTTCAGAAATACTTAATTTTCCACTGGAGTTTATTTATTATGTATTCTAAAATTGTGTCTAACCTTGTAATATACAGGAGGGTTTTAAAAAAAGGTTTTTTTGGATAGTTAGTGCACTAACATTAGAAATCATCCTTAAAATGTAAATAAAAGTTTTATACTGAAACTATTAAAACATTATAAGCGTTAAATTATTCAAACTAATGTTATGTACTAAAATAATATTTATCATTAAAGATGCATTTTTATTGGTACGTTAAATCTATAAATTTTTAAAATTATAAGATTTTAAATGTTCTAAAATAGTTATTATGATTTTATAACATACAATTTTTTAAGAAAAAAGTACGTTACATTTAACAAAAATTCTGAAAATACATATACAATTATTTTCTTTCTCGATTATAATAGTTATGAATATAAGATCTCTTTGTAATAAGAGTAATACCAAAATAAAATTGTTTTACTTAAATTTTGCTTCCTCCAAAAATTAAGATCGTTTCTTTCACCACTTTTTCAGATAAATTATTTTAATTTATGCAAAAAAGTTTTAAACTATCAGTTATAAATTTTTTACTCCAGCATTATAGTTCTTTCTAATACGTTCAAAACAACTGACATTCGAAAATATTTGCAATAATCATGACATTGCAATAAACATAACGGCTTAGAAATTCAAAATATTAATATACTAAATTTTATATTCATGAACTTTACGAATATTAATATCTTATATGTATGTATATTTACATATCAGTCTAATGAATTTCATTTAAATTTAATAACTGCATCCTTTAAAGTCAAGTTTTTATGACTCAATAGTCAATTTTTTATTCATCAGAATTAGTTTTTTAATCATAAGTTAATTAATTGGTTTTTAATTTTTCTTGTAATTACTTAACTCTTTTCGAAAATAATCCTTCTTAGTTTTAATTGTTCAATACTATTTTAGCAATTTTAATATCTTTTTTCCAAATATATATATTTATATATCCACCAAACTATACTTGAAATGAAAATATCGATGGTTTCAAATTTGTATCTGTATCCAATAGGAGATTTTCAGACTCTATAGCATTTAATAAAATTAATATATTCTTTTAACTTCGAAAAAAAATCTTACAATTTCTTAAATCCATTTCCTTATATTTCAAGATACATTTCAGAGCAAATCACATAATTGCTTCGTTTGCTTTAAAAATACACCGCCATCAAACTTTTACACCTTTCTGCTCAAAAACCTACTCTCTCGCTTTTTAATGATTTTAAAAAGCAATAATAAAACTTCCACAGTACCTTTCGCTCACAATACATAGAACGAAGACTAATCCAATGCATTAACTGCTTTCCACGTGCTTCATTGCTATTTTTTTCTTCCTTTTTTTTCCCCTTACAGAATTGTGTGCATAAAACTTTTTGGTTACCTCTACAAAACAATCGACGCAGCTGTGGGAAGAGGGCAAGTAACCTACGCGGGAGCACACACAGCACCACTACGAGAGGATGTTTATTGCAGGGATGTTTCTAAGCGAGCACATTTTGGTCCGGTGTAACCAGCGTGAAAAGTCCAGGACGTTTCGGCAACTGCGTGGGGAATCACTCAGCGCGCGGTATTTCGCGCAACTTGCGCGAGCAGTCGACATGCTTGAAGCCCCGGGATGCCCACCTGTGGAGGGGACCGTTATCATATTGAAAATCTAAATTTGTGGACCTGATTCCCAAACATAATCCATTAAAAATCGCGCTGGATTTTTAAGATTACAAGTGTCACGACAAGATACTTAAAAATTTACTGGCAAATAATTTTTGCTTTCTAAGAATATGTAGTGTTACCATTTTTGTAGGTATCTAATTGATTATTTACCATTTATACCATTTTTAATGCTTTCTTAAACTATAATTATTTAATGTTACCTACAATTCTTTCAGATATTCACTTTATTTATTTTGCTACCATTTTTACAGATAACTATTATTAAGTTTCGTTGAGTACATGTGTTTAAAAAATTTGTAATTCCGATAACATTAACTTTTAATGTTATGTAAACTACAATTATTTAATGTTATCTCCAATTCCTACAGATATCTACATTGTTTATTCCGCTACCATTCTGAGAAATAATTGAATTATAGTATAACGCATGTATTTATCGTACAAATACACGCGCTAAAAATTGTAGTTTAAATAATTGTAATTTCGATAACATTAAATTTTAATGTAATCTAAACTACAATTATTTAATGTTACCTTCAGTTCTTACAGGTATATACATTTTTTATTCCACTACCATTCTTGGAGATAATTGGATTATTTAGTTTCGTTAAGTACACGCGTTCCAAAATTTTCATTCAATCGAATATATCAGGTGTTTCAAAACAAGAAGAAACACGATAAAAAAAAATAACATTAAATAATAAAATTTAATTTAGATTTAGAGTTCTTATATATTTAAAGTTATTTCATTTTTGCATTGATATCAAGCTCATTTACCATATTTTTCAGATATCATTTTTAAGTAGCAAATAATTTAAATGTTTTACGAGGAACATAATTTTTTGGAACATAAGATTTGCCTTTTTAAAAAGAAATATCGACTTAAAATAGGAGTACATCCTATGGTCTGAAAGTAGCATTAATACGATAAATGGAAATCATCATTTTAAATAGAAAAAAAAGGGAAATACCTGGACTCTAATAAATATAACTAATAATAAATATAATAATAACTACTAATAAATATAATAATTAAACTAATAATAAATATAACTGTACAATTTTAAAATTTTTTAATCATTTAAACCTTTGTAAACTTTATATTCATATCTTTTTTTTCTTTTATAAGTGAAAAAGTAAATTTATTAGACTTATTAAAATGTTTTCTAGAAATCGTCTGATTTACATTGGGTTCACCTAAAAGGTTAAAATATACTGTATGTGTTTTACAAGAATAAATCAAAATTATGTATCG
Organism: Nephila pilipes; assembly: GCA_019974015.1. NCBI lineage: Eukaryota > Metazoa > Arthropoda > Arachnida > Araneae > Nephilidae > Nephila > Nephila pilipes. The sequence continues at coordinate 17,186 of BMAW01015479.1, forward strand.
TACTTATATTGATGTGTGAGTTTGGAATAATTAATTACAAATCAATTAAAACTATTGAGTCTTTGGAGACGGATAATTTAGACATTTAAATACAGTTAAGAGATGTAACAATGATTTTCCTATTCCCAAGTCATAAAAAAAAAAAAAAACTATAAATATTGTCATGCTGCAAAAGAGTACAATAAATATTTAAAACATTTGTAGTTCTTTAATCATTTGTTTTAAATACTTTTGATTCAGATTCTTTTTTTTTTTCGTTCCATTTCTTACAGAAACTTCGACCAACGCCATTTTAAAGATTTTGAATTATATAAAAAATTAAATTTTAACTAAAATGAATGATGTGGTGTGCGTGTGTTTTGAAAAAGAATCAATTAAATCAATAGTAGATTTAGCTATGCAGAAAAGTAAACGTTCGAATACATTAATAATTTTTTAACTGTCTGGTTCATATTTATCGGATTTCTTTAGTTCGTAATCCACGTAAAACCATTAATTTAAAATAATTTATCCTTAGTTATTGAACTTTTCGCACTCAATCAATTTAGGGCGTTCTTTGTTTAAGAAAGAAATCCATTAGGGTAAAGCTTCTTTTTAAAACTATGAAAATAAAGAAAATCGAATAAAAAGGAAGGCAAACAGACTCAAGGATAGAAGATATGATTCTTTTTTTTTTACAAAGGTTATTATTATATACATTAAGAAACAATATATATTACAGTATGAAAACTATAATTCACGAAATTACTCCTAATTAAAGAAAGAAGAAAAAGAAATAAATGTGAATATTAAAATAGCATATAATCGAAGTATTGTAAAGTTACGTGAAGTGAATGATTATGTTGATTGAAAACACTTGTGAAGTATATGAAATCTGATATATATATATATATATATATATATATATATATATATAAGATTAACTTAAGATATTATTTAAGTTTTGTGATTCTGGTGGTCAGTTGTTTTTTAAAAAAAAAATTGAACAAATCTTACGAGTATTAACTTAAAGCAACAGTAAATTTTTGTATTCTTAAGTTATGCTGTATGACTATTATACAGGTTAAGTTTTCTTCCTATTTTATTAACATTATGGAGTAGAAATTCAAACGCGAAAAATAATCGATGAATTTTTTTTCAGAAAGAAAAAAAGTCATATACCTCTATTTTTGTCACTAATTATCATGTTTAGAAATTTCTATAGCACGTCAAAAAATGTTATTTTCAAAATACGAATGACATAGTTTATTCTTTATCTTCGTAATCTTAATCTTTTAAAATGATATTTTTTAAAATCTTTTATCAGGTATAAATAAAATAAAACAAAACATGCTACATATATCCATATCATTTTTCAAATCAGGTGTCGTTAACATTAATGCAATTTCATGTCTTAAGATATTTGTCCGTTTTACTTTCTCATGCAAATGTAATATGCTATTATGTCATAATTATCATAAAACGCAGGAATATAAAAAGCAGGGAATTTATCCCATGAGGTAAGTAATTAAATAAAATAAAATATTTTATATTTCTTTTATTTCAATTTTTTTTTCAAAAATCAGTTAATATCTGAAAGAAAAAGTTTTGTTCGAATCCTTTCACTTTGAAATTATTTGCCATTTTACTTTTCTTTTAAATCAAGACTTTTAAACTATTGAATGCATAATTAAAGCATTTTGAAAAGAAAAAAAAATAGAAATGGCCTCTAGGGATGACTTTCTGTATTATAAAAAGTGAAAGGTATTTAAATATTTCATATTTAATGGTGTATTACTTTTGATGTGAATTTTTTTCTTTCCCTTGATCTTAATGATAATCCGTAATCTTTCAGAATATGATGAAATTTTTCTCTTTTGATTGGGAAAGAAAAAGAAATCTTTCAAAAATAAATGCAGTTTTCATTCTTAACGATTATTTTCATGACTATTCATTCATTTAGTAGTTTTGTTCTCATTAAAAATGTATTTCTTTTGTAAGAGCTTTGATTTTAAATAACTTAAAGCAATTTTTTTGAGCAATACATTTTTCTAATATTTGAATCAGCGAATTATCAAAGTGGTCTGAATTTGTCATACTTATGCTGTATTGTAGTTTTATATTGTGTAAATTATGATAAAAAAGATCTAAATTTAAATAAATTAAAATAATGGACAAATTTATAAAATGCCTAAAAATATGAAAACAACCTAAAAATCGTTATTAACAAATTCTGGTTCAATAATAATTTTATAATAAAAAATTATAAGTTTGTAAATGCAAATTTTATTGACAGGAATTGAATTTGTGTGTTCGAAAAAAGACTTCACAAGTATTAATATTTTAAATCTTACATTTATAATATTAACTTAAATTTAAATTACATGTTTACTGTGTGAAAGTCTTTCCATTATGGTATAAGGAAAGATTTAGAGCAACAATGGTACAAATATATTAATTTAAAAAAGGACGTGGGATAGAGGGGTAAGATTGGGCATCACTACTTAGTTGACGAATAATTCCATCTGAACTCTAAAAATGGGAAAATAAAGGAATAGAAGTAATCGTACACACGAGACTATTGAAAGATGTTACAGGTTTGATAAATTTCCGTTCCATAACCTCTAATTGGAATGAATTGAAAAACACAAAAGTGCAACTTTTGAGGTAATGGAAGACAAAACCAAGTACCCCAAAAAGAAAAAAAAAACAACGATAAACATACCCTTTTATTTGTTATTTGAATTTTTTAAACAATTTTCAAACTTATAGAAGCACAATCGGGAATTTACACCCATGCTTATAAGTTAAGGATACTGACAATTCGTACAAATAAAGACACAAAAGTACATCAAACGCTAGAAAAACATAAAATTTGTTCAATAAACAAACGGATCAAAATAAAATAAATGTATATGTACCAAAGTATTGATGAAAATAAAGGGAAAAGAAAACTTATAAGGAAACATAAAAAGAAAATCTGTGCCGACTGCACCCCTGAACAGATGAACATATTATCGCAGAATTATATCTCGATTAATTGAAACATTCATTGTTCCACTTTGGAATGGAGATCTGTTCAAGAAACTACTATGATGCCATTCCAATGAAAGAAGTCTTCCACTACTGTAATAGTGATGTTCAATGATGTTTACTTTTTCGTGATGGGTCCAAGGAGCTCTCCATATGAAGAAACTCAACTACGTTGCAAAACTAGATTTGTTCGAAAACAACACATTATTCCATATATTATGTCCGTATTACGTGTTCTTTTCACTAGATCAACCGGCGCTGACAGGGTGCTGCCGTGAATGGCATACATTGTGATAGATCTGAGAGCATATAGGCTACACTGTTCCAAACGACTGTACATGATATACCTTGAAACTGTGGCTCCCAAAACTACCGACAGCTGTCTTAGCGGGTCTTCTGTTGCACTATACCTGTTCTTTTTGGTACTAACCAACAAAGATTGTTCTTCTTGCGGCGTTATAACACGAAGAAATCTCTCTTGGAAAGTCTACTTACGTTCATATCCTCTTGGAACAACTGCCAATGCTGAGAATAGGACACTCTGCGCGATTCCAAGTTCCTCGCATACGTCAGTTTGCGAGCACTTAAATTCTAAACTGCTGATGATTCGGCAATGTAAAAATTAATCATAATGTGTCTCCCTGTGCCATAACTACTCAGTTATGGCAATGTGAAGTTTACACGCCGATTGTGAAATACACTTTTTTACCACGACTGTTCGCTTGACAAGCTCCAGATGTATTGTCAGCACCGTCTGATGGCTTATTGCAAATTGGAAGAGAATCGTGTTATTCCTGAAGATATATCGTATGATCTTTATGGTAGTGGTATTCATCCTTTTATACTTTGGATAACCCTTTACACTTACCGTTTTCTTGAAGGAGCTCTTTGATCCTAGAGCAGAAAAAATAGGATATGAAAATTCTATCCTACTCAAATGTACAAAATTATTATTGCATTTTTATTTCATCATAATAAGATGATAAATGGAAAGGTAACTAATGGAATTTTTTGTTTTCTAAAATATAATCTATAAATAATAAACAAAAGCAATGATAATTTAAATTGTAACAAATTAATAAAAAGCGTGTTTTTTAATGACTTGACTGTGATTCATTTTATTGCAAAGTATATTTACGTTTGGAATAATTGTAGAAATCGGTAACCTTATGTCCTCTTCAGCATCTAATATGTTTCTATATTTTGTTTTGTCGCAGCATACAAAGAGAAATTAAAGTTCGCCTACATAGGTTGAAACAAATGGCATTAGATGCATCACAGCTCTTTTGGTAATTTCAGGATACTCTTTTCTAATGTCAATACAAAAATACATCATATCAACATGACTAAATTTTAGTTTCAATTGAGTGTCGATCGATACATCAATTTAAGATGTATCGATTGTGCCAAAGAACGGAAACTAATATGTGACCTAATATGTCTCGAATAATGTATTTGAAGCACGTGACTTTTATGAAATTTCAACTTTTATTTTATCGATAAAATATTTATTTATATTTATTTTTATAAGCAAACTGCCCTTAAGAATTTGATCTTCTATAAAAATTAAAATTTTGCTAAACTTTTGGTGCTTTGATTAAGTAAACAGTGATCACTTGCGGAAATCCTGTCAAAGTTCCACGGAAACCAGGTTGAAGACCTCTGTTCCAAGGAAAATTCTTGCACGTAGGCATGATTACAATGTGATTCTGGAATATCCTTAATTTATGAGCATGAAAGTACTTAAAGAAATAATGTTAATTAATTCAAATTAGGAGATTAAGTCTTTTACATAGCTCTCAAAAAATATGTCTTCCCCTTCAGGATCAAATTCGCTGTAGGCATCATAGGCCAAAATTTGAAAATGATTCAAAACAATTATCGATCTATAGTTACTAAGACATAGTTTGGTCACCACAATTGCATGCATACATTAGCACTATCTTTTCCCTAGGTGTAAGGCGGACAGTCTTTAATCTCCTCCTCAGATAACGAATCCTCTGCAATAATCTGCTAGCCCTTCTTCAATTACGATTCTTCCTTGTTCTAATTTCTTCAGACAGAGTTTTCTCTGTTCGGCTGATAGATATTTCTAGATTTGGCTATCGTATTGTAATTTAGATTCTTAGAGAGATAAGATCAAAATGTGTTTGGAGTTGTCTCTCTTTTCGGTTGATTTTCTTTTTTTCTCCCTTCTTTTTCTCTCAAAGGCGGAGCTGGAAGAGACTGGGGAAAATTGGAATGAAGATTCATTGTTAGTGTATCTAGAGGTGCTAGTTTCAGGGATTGATGAAAGATTTGTGAACTCTCCAAGGTTACTCGGTTTTATCTCGCAGGATCAGTTACACCAAAGTCGATGTAAAAAGGTAACTTGCAGACAATGAAAATGCGGCAAAGTCTTACAGAATAACCTTACCAAATGTTATGTCACCTTGAATATTAAACAAAGTAGGAGCTACGTAGACTGTTCTTGCAAACAAATTTTCTTTTGCTTTTTCAAGAAACATGTTGATATTGCAAGCAAGCGTTGTCGTTGCACTGGAACCAACAGTGCCTTTTTTTGCATAAATGATTGATCCTGGTTTTATTATTATTTTTTTTAAATTGGCTAGTAGCAACATCTGATAGAGGAAAAACGCTTCTAACCATTTTACCTCTATGCAATAAAATAAACAGTTGCACTAATATAAATGAATAAGTGGGAGAGTGGTTCCAAAAGTACCCGACTTTAACGAACGATGGCGTTAATAAGGCAAGTTGATGTCACCATTGTGCGTATTACAACACAATCTAGTGACTCAAAGGCAGCTGATACGACCCTCCTAGCTTATATCACTTCCCCCGCCACTTATAACACATTTCCACTCCTTTACATCGGCCGAAAAGAATCAATATTGATGCTTATTGAACAAACCTTATATATACTGGACAGCCTGGCAAAAATATAATGGTAGTTATTACATCAAATTTACAGAAAAGAAACTCGCTGCTAAGAACAAATTGAAGTGATCCTAATTCATAGTGTGTGAACCAAATACGATTGCTCAACGAGTATCAATGTAAGCGAACCACGAGAATAATCTCTTTGCATCTATTAAATCTTCTAAATTAGTTCCTCGCTAAGATGAGCCTGTTACTATCTGGTGCCTAGTAGTATTTTCCTTACATTTTACCAGTTCATAATACTTTACATCAAGGAACGACGTGATAAATGTGTTTAATAAGTTAAAACTTTTATTCATCGTACATTTGTGTTATAAGAAAAGAAAAATTTTCTACATAGTTTTAAGCCAAAAATATAACTTCGAATGAATGAAAAAATGTAGGTTTCTCTCGTGAATCTAAAGAAGATTTAATTTTAAACTTAATTTTTTTAAAAAAGATTTTTTAATAGGGCAAATTAAATTTCTATGTCTTCGAACAACTCGATCGATTAATTCTTTGAGGTTCACTTTTGCTGGATACTAAAAAATGTTCGATTTCGCGAAATACTCTGATTAAGAACACAATAGCTCTGTTATTCATCAAACTCTCCACTTGCGAGGAATCCGAAATGTAAGTTGCTACTTGAGGTAAACTGTATGTAGCTAAATGTATTTTAAAGAAGTAAGATGAAAGTTGCAACTATTTATAAACCTAAATCAATATTCATATTCGTCTAATCAGGGTCATTAATGGAGATGATATGAAGGTGTTTCAAGAAGTACATCTTTTTGACGACATATCGCATTTCTAAAGCAGGCTGGTATTACCATTGTATGCTGCCATGTATTATATGTTCTAAAAGTTCCCATACAGAGGATTCGTGAATTCAATATTCAAAAGCGAAAAATTTTAAGCCGATTATTATTATTCTAATGGTGAAAAGTACTTCGAAGTGATGTAGCAAAAAAATTGAACCTACATTTACAACAAACGCTCTTTCTGGGGCCAAAGTTGAATTCATTTGCTCATATACTGAGAAACACATTTCAAATGCTAGAAAGGGGGGGGGGGTTCTTGCATCATTTGAGTGCTACAGAATTTTTCAGATCTTCTAATGTATAGGGATTATTTTCATTAACATTGTTCTTCAAATATCCCCTCAGAAAAAAAGTCATTGAATGCTCAGATTAATAAAACGAGATTTTTGGCTTAAAAAATGGTGCAATATTCATACGAGTAATGAAACCGTCTGTGTACTTCCAGACATTTTAAGTGATCGACACAACTGAAGAAATATTTGACCATCTTGTTCCTCTAATCTGAATATTCCCTGACTTTTTTTTTTCTGAGGGGATATGTAAGGAACTAAGTTTGAGATTATAAACCTCAAATAATAGATGATTTGAAAATTGTCATATTACACAAAGGATACAAGAAGTCACTCTCATCATATCCAAACGCGTACCGCAGAATATCGCAAACGAATTCTGATTCTCCTCCTAGAAAAAGACCGACATTTTGTATATTTTTTGTACATATAATATCAAAATGTTTTCTAAACAAAGTTAGGTGTTCTCATCACCATTAGCATAAAATAATTGGTTCAAAACTCGTTGTTTTTGTATAATAAAGCTACAAATGATCAGTGCAGTAGCTTTTAGGACACCCGGTAATGAAGAGTGCAAACAAATCTGATTGTGAAACAGATGTTAGTTTTATTGTTTCCGCGTCGAATTTTTGTAGTCACTTTGAGTCGAGTTGTCACCGTCCATGACAGCTAGATTCATCATTATTCACTTCGAACCAAAGCAATAAAAAAATAGTATTTCTTCCAATGAATTTCCTAGAAAGAAAAAGAATACCGTCCCATCGACCGGCTTAATTTATGTAGACGAATTGTTGGGATCCGAAAGGCGTCATACTCAAGGATTTCTTATAAAAAGGAATAACAATTAATGGAAAATACTACAGTGAAATACCATAATCATCTCATTTTTCATTTGTAATATTCCTAACACGGGTAATTTTTTACCATCTTCAGGTATTAATAACATATTTTATTATTAATACACGAAGACAACCACATTAGTTACACACATATATTGTTACAAATGAAGTCCCCCAGAGTACTGATCACTGGTTGCTAAAGGACGTTCCTGTGGACTATCTGGATGAGGGAAAAGTAGAGGTCGACCCCCGGCCTTGGCGACAAATTTGGCGACTTTGTCGTAAAGATTAAGCATCACAGATCTTCAAATCTAGTTTCGTCGAGGAAGTTTTCGGAATGGGACCGAGCATTGAACTTTCTGCTTCGGGCGTCACATCCAGTCTTCAGGTACCAAATAGACAAGTCTTCGATCGTCAGTGTGAGTTAGTCTTTCGGAGTGAAAGCGATTATCTTGCTTGCTTTGCAAACTGCTTGGTTTTGTTAAAACTGTGGATTGCTGTTTATTTAGTGCTGCAAATTTGGGCAAGTACGATTTTGTTGTTGTCTGTGCTTCCTGTTTTATTATTATTTAAAAAAATAAATTACTATTTTTCTAGTATTCTGCTTGTCGGATTGTTCATCTACACACACGGGACAATTTTCGTAACAATATATATATATTATGTGGTAAAACTAATGTTGTGGTCATGACCATGATTTAAAATTCCGAGGTTTGTGACCAAATCGTCTTCCTGTATCTTTTACTATAGCCTCTGTCACGATTGGTTTATATGTTTTCTTCACTTATACACTTCATTTGTTCTGTTCATGTATAGTATAATAAATATTTTTAATGTTTTGAAAGACTAATATATATGATTATTTGAATCATTATTGGGATTCAGTACAATAAATATATTTTAGTGGAAAAAATATTGAAAAATGAAACGCAATTTGGTAGACTACAATAAAAACTTGTGGTAGCATTCTCTTCAGGATTAAAAGCCTTTAATATCTGACGTGGCTGGGAATTTCTTTCTGGCTCCATATTCTGAGGTGAATGTTTACGGACCTGTATATAAGAAGTTCAAATCTGCCCTCACATCGCAATGATCAATCTATTTCCATTGAAAGCTTTCAAATATTTGCACTAGTATATATACCAAATGAATGTGAATTAAATTGCCTGGGAATTTTTATACTCCTCTTTTATAAAATTATTCCATTCTGTTTAATTCACTTTATGTCTGAATCTGTGACGGTGGATTATAAATATATTCAGTAATCGCAACCGTAGTTGGTTTGTATCTAACATTGTGTGGTGCTCAGAATGATAAAACTTCTGAGAATTAATTATTCCATTTTATTTGGAAACTTCTCGAACGGCTCGTAATTTTATAATTTTGTTTCATTTTATTTTGAACTATATGTTAGGACCTATTTGTATTCAATAACTTTATTTTATTACGATGTTTGTAATATGTCTTTATTTTATATGTATGTAAAATAATTTCTTATGCTATTCTCACACCATCAACCCAGTTTTTATCTGTTGCGTGTTGGCAACATCCTTGTTGTTTTGGAACAAACTGGGTTCTGCGTGAGACGCCATTAGTGGTAGTATTAATTCGCTTGTTCGCCGCACAGATTAGCTGCTGGCAGTGGTAGTATACAAGTTCGTCTCACAGTTTAGCTGCAGGTAGTCGTTAAAATAAATTTATAGTTTGTTGAAAAGTCTCTTATCTTTTTACACACGACAACTATACTTTTAAGAACTTGCAATAATTTTTATAGTAACAGCAAAATTCTTTGACATATTGTTTGAGACTACAGGATCTGAAATTTTTTTTGTAAAATATATTCAGTAATTGCAATCGTAGTTGGTTTGTATCTAACATTGTGTGATATGCAGAGCGATTAAACTTCCGAGAATTAATTATTCAATATTAGTTGGAAATTGCTCAAACGGCACGTAATTTTATATTTTTGTTTCATTTTATTTTGAATTACTATACTTTTAAGAAATCGCAATAATTTTTATAGTAGTAGCAAAAATCTTCGGCATTTTGTTTGACACTACAGCATTTGAAAAAAATTTGATAAAATCTTCTAAATTCCATAAAAATATTCGAACTTCTATACTTACACTTGCATTTTAATACTTTTTATTTGTAACTGAGAGCGCTTTATGTATAAATTCATTTGTTGAGAATGAGTTTTGAATGTTTATGTTCAAAGGCAAAATTATTGATGAGAAAAGCTGCTAAATTGTTATAACTTAAATATGCAATTTCTTTAAGTTTATTAGTTATTGAGAGCATAAATAAAACCTTATTTATTCCAATAAAGATATTAGTTGAATATTTTATTAAGTGTTAAGAAAGTATTTTATACAAGAAACAATAAAAAAATCTCTTAAATTGTCTTTAATTCGAGGAAAAATTTCACAAGATCACCAAAAACTCACTGAAGAAACTTTTCAAATAAATTTCTAAGAAGCTCTCTAAAATTAATTTTCATTCTTATGTACGTGATTATGATTTCCCCAGAACTACGCGCAAAAAGTAGTTCCTGAGATAAATTTATTCCTTAGTAACGAAAAATAAATATATAATGCAATTAAAAGCAAAATATTTAAGCTCTATGTAAGTAAAAATGTAATTAATTTTGTTCCCGTCAACTCAATTTTTCATTTCAAGAATTTACTGTCTGAATCTCGACAGTTTGTTTCTCTCTCTTAATTTTTCTGTTATTTAAATGTATGTTTATTTCTAAAGATTTAAAACAGTTACCTTTCTTATTTTAATTAATTTATGTTGATTTTCTTCCATTTTATGTTTTGTTAAAAATACTACATTACACTGTAAAATTGTATTAACATAAGATGAAAATTATTTAAATTTCATGAATATATATATTACATAATTTTTTCTATCTTATTTTAAAGGTACATATACGTAACTAAAACTGCGAAATATCGTGTTATTAACTATCTATATTAGTAAAGAGAAAGTTTGTGTAACGCAAAGACCAGAAGATCCAAACGTACGAAAATTGGTACTCTGAAACTGTAGTGATAATGGCGTGAGTCCCGAAGCGTATGCTTTGGAATTCGCTTTAGATATTGAAGAGATTTCTGGTTCATTTTTAGGCCTATATCTTGAGTGAAACATAACAGAATTACGATTCTTATGCCATCTGAGTGATTCAAGTTTTTTTTTAAAAGCTTGAAATTGTTTCTGGCATGTAAACTAAAGCCGACGTTTGACGAGCTTTTTGAAAATAGCACTGAAAAACATCAGTACCCGAGGTTTTATTTTTAAATTGTTTCATATAGAAATGTATTGACCCAAATGTCAGATGTTGAATATGTGTCTATTTTTGGAAAAGAAAAGAATGGAAATATACCAAATAGTGGATTTTATCAAAAAAAAAAAAAAAAAAAAGTCTGAAAATCTCTTTGTTTGGTTCACTTTAACATGTTCTAACGTATTATGTGCTAGAAAAAGTAAAATTATTCAAAATAAATATTAATTAGCGTAAAGTAAGCGTACCTCCGAAGCCCAGGCTTCACAGAAACAATTACCATCAAGACAGAAGATATTTTTTTCAAATTCCTAATGCATTTTTATTTACACTTGCAAAATAGTCAGTTGTGCAAAGACGTTGCCAATGTTAACATCAAAACGAATAAAAACTAATGATTCAGCCCGAAAAATCACTTATTAAATTAAATGTTAAAAAATAACAGCTAACAATAAATTACTAAAATAGGCAACAATCTTATAATTGGATATTAAAATAAAAGCAGACGATAAAATATTTATTTAAATACATCTTAGCAATGTAATTATACCTTAAGCAAACTAAATGTAATTTTAATCAAAATGTATTAGAATGTCAATCTTTTGAACCTAACATCATGTCTCCTTTATTTTATGCCTACATATTTTTGTTGACACCCTTTCCGAAAACAACATCATAGCACATAATATTAAAAATAATTAAAAATATTTGTACAATCTGTGAGTGCGTTTGAGGCCTTTCCCCCTTTGCTATGCATAGTACCCACACCTAGTACGAAACATGATGTCATGGTATATTTTCGTATTCTGTATTTTATTTTTTGTAGAATTTTTATTTTAATTATACTTGTATACGCTCTCGCTTTGCTACTAAAACTCTTAGCCAACGAGACACAATAAATAATCAGTCAAAAGAAATTCTAAATGAATTTATTTTAATATTTACGAAGGTCATTTAATAAGTTCTCAAAAATTCCAAGAGATGGCGCTCGTAGCATTGAAAATGGTTTGTTTTTAGTAGGCATCATGACTAACTAGACAGCTGTCTAAGTCTCGGTTACTCGTATTCGTGATCATGATGCCTTTCACACCGCAATATCTCTTCTTCATAACTTTTCCGACCAATGATATCATTTTGGCCATCTTTGGTGCATGTTCACTGGATGAAACCCAAAGTTTTAATTTTTGCTTAATTTCCGGCGCATTATGATAAATCCAGGTCTCACAGACAGCGACAACTCGATGCAAAATAATGTCGACGACTCGAACAATCAAATTTTGATTTGGCAGAAAATGACTATCAAATAACTTATAAATCAATGTCAAATTTGTTTTGGCTCCTTTTAACAGATGGCAGCATTCAATGGTAACAATTTACCTTAATGAAGACATTTGTCTTAAGACAAGTACTTTTTGAACCATTGTCGAAGAATGATCCAAATATCAACTAGTATTATTTCTCATTTAGTATTATGATTGTGAAGAGTTAAATAAATCTCATTTAAAAAAGATTATAATTGAAAATTCTATTTATCTAAATTTGAATCTGGAACAAACACTTGCAAAATTAATCTGAATTAATTTTCGACTCTTAGAATATAGCTTTAACCTTAGCATAATTGAAATAACTAATTAACATTATTATAGAAGCAAGAATTAAAACATAAATTAAGAGCAACGTATTTTTTTTTAATTAAAATAAATTTGCAAATATTTTTTTTTAGATTATAGAAAACATTCAAGAACAATAAAAAGTTTTTCAATTCAAAAATCTAAAACAAAAGAAAAAAAATTACTTAACAAAACAATTAAGAGATCAAATATATGAATGAATACTGAACAAATACAGATAGAAAAAAAATAAAATTCAAATCATGAATAAATACAAACCAATGCTTAAAAAATGATGGAAATATAGGAGAGAAATACCTTAACGAAAGTAAAATATATCATTAAAAAGTTCTGAATCGCGTTCTTGACAGATTAGCTAGTTAAACATGTTTTACAGTCCCAACAATCTCAGTGGAAAAATGTTATGAACAATATGGAAATTTCATATATACATACATACATACATATATATATATATATATTGAAAACAAAATACAATACTGAAAAAAATTAATCAACCAGATTAAAGAAATGTATAAACCTTACATAAGATGCATAGCAACAGCAACACACGAATCTAACACTTGCAAAACAAGATTCTCCCGTTAAAGCTAAGAACGGAAAAGTAGCAATGCCTTCTACCAGAGAGAAAAAGTACTAGAGAGGAAGAAATTTAAATACTCGGGGAAAAAAATTAAAGCAAAATAGTAGGAAAAAAAAAGAGCAAAAAGAATTCTTAAAAACTAAATTTAAAATGTGGAAAACAAATTTAAAAAAATAAACTAAAAACAAACTTTAAAAATTAAAAAAAAAAAAAAAACTTAAAACAATTTTTAAATATTTAAAAAAAAACTTAAAACAATTTTTAAATATTTAAAAAAAAACTTAACTTTTTAATTTTCTTTGAAAATTTACTCTAAATATAATTCATAGGAAATTTTGTTTACAAACAATTTTCAAAGCTTATTTGTGTGTCAATGCAAATACCCTGCATTTTAGTTACAAAATTAATATTAAGTAAAATGGGATTATGAGTCATATCCTTAAAAATATTTACACTTAAAGAGAATTCCCCCATAAAATAAATTTATGAATTGCAAAGGAGAAAAAGGTCGCTTTCATCATATATATTACAAAAAGTTTAATTATTTTCTTTTTTTTGAGGAAAAAAAGTCCTCCGCTTTATTATATCAAAATTATTTTGCAATAAAGATTAAAAAAAATAGCATCATCAATATATCTAAGCAATTTAAATAATATTATGTAATATCTTTTTAATATTAAAGTTATATATATATATATTGTATATATATATATGACTTGTTAAGTTTTATTTAAAAAATCCATTCGTGTGCGAAGAACAGGTATTCCGGCTAGTCTTCAATATTTTTAAGGTTTAGCGACTTACGCAAGTCAATTTTTCTTTTTTCAATGTTTTCGTAAAAGTATTCGGTAAGTGAAGGAATAGTGAAAATAGGGAAGCACACATGGCAAATGAAGTCTGTTCTCAAAAGAATGTTTTAGAAATATTTTCAGATTGCTAAGAAAAGGACAATAGTAACAGCTTGGGGCGACGAAAGCTTTAGAACTAAAAGCTGGCGAAGGCAGAATACAGATTTTGAAAACAAAGCATCTCTCGTCTTTACAATAATAGGCAATTTAAAAAAAATACTCGAAAGTTCCAGGTAAAACTTTTAGAAGGATGAGAATATATTTTTGTTTCTAAAATTATACTTTCAGCATGTTCCTTTTTTATTGTGAAGGATTTATTGAGTGCGTGTGTTTCGTTTTTATATGCCTATAACTTTTTGCAAGATTTTGTTGAGTCCTTATTCGCTTTACTTAAATGTTAGATAATAAAAAAAAAAAAATTGAATTTGTTCCATATTTCCATTTATAACCTGTTTCAAAAATAATTTATTATATTATAAATAGAATACTGCATCAACCATAAATTTTTCAACGTCTAATGTTTTTAAAACGTAATAAATTTTTAAAGATTTCTAGTAGCAAATACTGATTTATATAATCCAGTAAATGAATTGCCTATTTAAGAGATTAAAAAAATATTTTTAGAATTTATTAAACTTTCTAGCAATGTACATAAAAATGAGTGCATAAAAAGACTGTTTCTCATTTATATATAGTAAATTAATTTTATATATTGCTTGATATGTAATTTCCTTGATATTTTTAATATATAGTAGTACCTACTGTAAGAGACACCTCTACTTGTAGGACAATTCAATTCTGTTGGTTTCTATGAATAAGAATTTTGATGAATTTACCTTTTATTAATGGACACCTCTATTTAAAGGACAATATGTATATCCCGTTATGTGTCCCGAATTGGTAGGTACTTCTGTAATTCTCCTCTTTTTCTCTCTCTCAGGGCTGTTTAAACATTGCGATACCAGCAAAAGACAATAATAAAGTGTTTGAAAATCACAATTGTGTAAAATAAAATTTGAAAAATTGATTTTTTTCATACATTTACAATTGCTAGATCCCCCCCCCCCCTAATTATTACTGCATAAAACAAAATAAATTCCATATAATCACTAAAATGGGTCTAGATCATTGCTCAAAAGTAGTATGTCAAAATATGCCTTAAACGTGCTATCGGAGAAGTAACAAAAAAGTTAGAAAAGTTAAATACAATACATTTTCAACAATTGTGAAATTAGGTGTAATCCAGTTTATATGATTAAACGAAAGTTTTCTGAGAATCCTAATTGTAACAGGTAAGGAAACTCAATTACACAGATATGAATAATTTATTTCTTTAAAATTGACTAAAGATAGCGAAGACGGTAAAATTCTTCAAGTTTTGCTCTAAAAATAGGGAGTGCTTAGCTAAATTCATTGGTGTGGTGTGGAAGTTAGGAGAGGGGGATGCAAGCTCAGGTGTCATCCTCGTCACTTGACCGAGGTTCAAAATTACAAGGTTCGTCGCCAATAGCCCTCGTGTTGCTTCTGGTGCGACGTTAATAAAAACTAACTGAACTAAACTATAACTAGCTAAATTCATAGATGTATTATGAGAATTTAATAAGTAGAATGTATTCGAAAATTGAAATTTAAAATTGTAATCAAACTTGTTTCGACGTAGAGAAAATCATATTTATTTGGATTTTTATCAAAACGTGTTTTGTTAGAGACTAATACATTTCATTGAAATCAACAATATCTATAGTGTTGATACTTTACATATTATGAAATAATGATTCCTATGCGGTGAACATAATCTTTTTCAATAAACATTCACAAATTTATTTATGGCACAATATTTTGATAAAAATCATGGGAATTAATGAATCTTAAAATTTAAAATTTTACTAAGCTCATTTTTTTTATAATTATAATTTTGTTAAATGTACATAATGCTGTGTGTTAAATGTACATAATGCTGTGTGTTAAATGTACATAATGCTGTTGTTAAATGTATATAATGCTGAATTTTTAGAACCTTACAAATTTTTAAGGATATAAATGCCGTAGATTTTATACAAGATGTATTTAAAGATAAGACCAATTATTAACTTATTTTGCTAACACATAATTATTATAAATAAGATTTTCTTTGCTTGAAGAGATACTTTGATACATATAGATATCTCAACTTTGAAATAGGACTTATATTGCTTTTAATTTTGAAACAGTGAAGATTATTTTAATTTCATATAAAATAGGCTCATTTTTTTCTTGTCTAATGAATCTCACTTACTTTAAACGAAAAAGAAATTATTGTGACAGAAAATATTCTTAAAATGTTAAATGTTAAAACAAGTATACCTTATAAATGTCTTATCCTGAGTATAAGTGTCTTATCCTGAGTATAAATGTGTTATCCTGAAATAATGTAAAAATATTATAAGATGCAAACTGTACAGAAAGGCATATTATTAATTACATTGTACGTGAAAGCCCAGAACAATTTAAGATGTCATTCATTTGCTGTAACTTTTTTTCTCTAAACTCCTTTTTTTTAAATCCATTATTTTTTTGCAATTCTTGGAAATCTCATGGAATGATTCTCATACCTTTTTATTTATTTCGGGAAAAAATAGCCTTTTTGAGGCAAATAGTCAAAACAAATAAGAATTCACAAAAAAAAAAAAAAAAAAAAAAAAAAAAAAAAAAAAAAAAAAAAATCCTATATACACTGCTGGCCACACAAAATGCAGCACCCAGAAGGACCATAGATATCACAGCGAAATTTATTCGGCAGATAACATGTTGTACAAAGATCAAACGATTAAAATTACAGCCTCTTGTGAAGTGTGGATGATGACAAAATCGGTAGTTATTGTAGCCGCCATTGTTAGCTATAACCGCTGCCACACGCCTCGGCATAGAATCAAAGAGATTTTGGATGTATCCTTGGGGTACAACAGTCCATGCGGCTTCCACATATTGTCAAAGTTTATCTAGTGTAGCAGCGGCTGGTGTAAACCGGGCCAGTCGTTGTGCATGCATGGACCATACGTTTTCGAATGGGGATAGATCGGGAGAACAAGCAGGCGAAGAAAGCAATTCAATCTTATGGTTAAAGAAGAACTCTTGAACATTGCGTGCCGTGTGTGGTCGCGCATTATCATATTAGAATATGGCTGATGGCAAGCGCTGAAGGTATGGGAGGACTACGGGCTCCAACACCTCAGAGATGTAGCGCTGGCTGTTCAGTGTACCGGTAATACGTACTAAAGGGGTGCGGGAGTGAAATCCAATACCACCCCAAACCATGATATCGGGTGCATGACCAGTGTGGCAATGCATAATGCAACAGTTCAGCAACCTCTCACCCCGGTGTCTCCAAACTCGAATCCGACCATCGTGATGTTGCAGGCAGAAGTGGAATTCGTCAGTAAACACAATGTCGTTCCATTCCTTTGTCCATGTCCTCCGTTCATCTCACCATTGGCGGCGCAAACGCTTGTGGTTTCGAGTCAAGGGTAAACGAAGCAATGGACGCCTTGAGGACATTCCACTCTGCTGCAAATGGCGTCGAATGGTACGAGCGGACACCGAATGGTGCGTAGCAGACTGAATCTGTTGTGTTATAATTCGTGATGTGGCTGCGCGATCCATTACTACCATGCGCACAATCTGCCTGTCATCACGGGCTGTGGTGCAACGAGATGGGTGTGATCGGCCCCGTCGGTCCCTCCTGCATCCAGCGATCACAGATTCGCATCACAGTTGCTTCGTTTCGTCCAACACGTTGACCGATTTCTTTCAAAGATAATCCGCAATCCCTATTGGCTACTATTCTTTCTCGGTCGAATTCAGAAACTTAGTTAAAAGACTCTCTAAGTCTTCCACGAGACATAGGTAAACAGCTTATGCAAAAAAAATTCAAGAAAAAACAATTGTCGTGCTTCAAATCGCCAATCTGTTCTCCCCTTAAATAGCGCTTGTGAGTGGCGCTACGGTCGTCCGTGATGTGCGTCTCCGCTGCAATGCTAATGATTTGCATAGCTCATCGTCGCAAACGCATGATGTAAATTTCACATCATTTGCATGCTTCCTTCAGGGTGTTGCATTTTGTGTGGCCAGCAGTGTAGTTTTGACCGTAAATTATGCGACCATCGCTATTCGAAACATACGCCAATTGAATCGTTGAAATGTCAAAAAAGAGGAGAGTGTTAGAAAAGGTAAGAGAGATGATATTTTTCATATTGCCAGTCACATAAAACTGTAACAATTATATTAAAAAAGATTAAAATTATCGATTCATATATAATTTCATAAGATTACAAATTTAAAAACTGGCATAAAAACCGGTATAATTAATTGTTGGAAGAAAACCTACTAATATATTAATATTGAATTTTAAGCTTTGATAATATTATTTTTATTTAATTATATTTAAGATGAATTAAGGTTTTACTTTAATATAATTTATTTTGAATAAGCTAAGCGATATCATGTCCAAATGGCTCTCTTTTTAGTAGAATTTTTCTCAACAAAAAAAACTCTTTTAGTAATAATTAAGCTTTTTGTTTTACTACCCATCTTCTTTTTTTCAAGTGGATTCGTTGTTTGCTAATTGGTATTAAATCTGCTGTCACTATAACATTCATTCAACTGCAATTATATAATCAGAAGGTAATAAGGAAGCGACTGGTAAATACGATTTTCGATTCTTTATATGGTCATTACAAGGAATAATCAAGACAGTCGAATATCTTGCGAACTGCAGTATTAACTGATTCAATGTTTTAAAAGTTGTTCATCTCTTTTTGTTATCGTTTTTTGAAACGTTTGCTGTAAGACAAATTTAAAATCTCTAGGACGTCATAGCGTATTAATTAATTGTATATTAACGCTGTGCTGAGATGAAGCGTGATGGCTATTGGTGACAGACATTGTAATTTTGTATCAAGAACAAGTGACGAGAATGATACCTAACTTTCCACTCTATAAGCTTTCACCTAACTCCAAAGTTAATATTTAAAGCTTCGACATATATAAGGTGCGTCAGAACAACTATTCTTTTATTGGAATGTGGACTGGAATACCCTCAACTCGATTGCAGCAGCGCCTGCCAAGAACCGTGTCACTTTTAACTTCTTGGCTACCACAGACGCCATAGTGATGGTGGAGTTCTTGTTTTGTGATAAGTCATTATTCCGAGGCATGTTCCAAAATTATCGTTTGGAATAAAGAAACGAAGATTGCCTGATATTGAAATAATTTTTGATTCCATTTACTCATACGATGTGAGGCGGTGTTGACATATTGGTTGAGATTTCCAACTTTGTAACCGGTAATTGTTAATCTAGTTATTGTCTTCCAGTCCTGATTCCACCAACGATCTTCTGTGCGGAATAACGGAGAACGGGTCACTTTCAATGGCACTGGGTTTCAAATTCCTTACGCTATGTTGTGTGAAAGTTAGGTCAGTTAGGTATTGAAGTTGAGGTGTCATTTTCGGTACTTGATTGTAGCTCTTAGTAGGGGAATACGACGCCAAAAAGACTTCTGAAGCTTTCAAGAAAATGCTAACTCAAACCAATTTTCTATAAGTGGAGTAACATGACAGTAATGAAACCTATAGCAGTAACGCATTGCGCAACTCTAAAACAATACAAATTAAAAACTTATAAGAAAAAGAGAAAAATTAAATTATAAATATTTAATTGAAAAATTTAAGAAATACAGCTCTAAAAAGAATGAATTCTTAAGAACTATAATTCACATACAAAAATAACAAATGTATCTTTCATTATGACTTTCACTGTATATGTATTTGGATTACATGAATCGACTCCAAATAAATTAAAAAATCAGTTGATGAAAGTTCTGTTATACATGTAAACAGATAGATAAATAGGTTCTAATCAAAATGCTGTGTTTTTGTTTTCGTTAGACAACAGAAATTATTTTAAGTTAAAGTTTACTATTATTAAAAAATATCCAAACACGATGATTAAAGTTCTTTGACCTTTGAACTGATATCATGTTTCAAAGATTATCCAACTCTAAACATCTACAAGCATAAGTTTTTCTTTGACTTCAATTATGTACTAATTTACAACCCACCAGTATAATATTATGTAGGGTACAATGAGCTCTACGCAGTATTAAAAAAAATGGGGGATTTCCCAAGCAAAATCATGCTAAGAGTTCACAAGGAGCAATCACAGCAGTAAAGTTCACTTGCACCTGTTGGGATTTAGGGAATACAATCTCTTTTTTCTTGAATTATTCATAAATTCTGTTATATACGATACATGTGACGTAAAATAGTTGACTAAAAACAAAAGGAACGATTCAACTGAAGTAATTCATTCAAGTCGACGGCATATTACCTCGCTGAAGTGTGAAAATGATTCAACAAGAAAAAAAAAATAAAGATTACCTCAAATTAGAAGCTTGAGTCATTCTTTCACCAGAATAGTTTGAAACTGCGCAAAAGGTACGCCGCGATTATTTCACTTGCTCATAAACTTGACATGTTTTGAAAGAAGGAAAAAAATGCTTGTTAAAGGTGATCAACCAACCAGAACGTAAACTGAAGCTTCTGGTAGTTTTGCGATTCGTATAATAAATGCGCCGTTTATATCAAGACCTTACGGTGAATATAATAAAAGATTGAAAATGTTGTTAGAGATAAAAATGATTGTAAAATTTTTTATTGAAATTTTTTACGCGAGATCATAAAAAAAATTCCATAATTTGTGAATTAGATTGAAGATACAGGAGAGACCAAATAAATCTACTTTTGATTTCAGCAAGTAAAAAAAAAACATCTGCAAGATTCAGAGAAGTAGGCCGAAAACTAAAGCTAGATGTCAAGATCTTTTGATAAAAAAATTCTCCGAAATTTTCTTCATACAGTATTTTCTTATAAAGCAATATTACATATTCCTCAGGTTCCAGCGAAATATATTATGTCTTAATTTACTCAAATAATCTTTGATGAATGGATAGGTTAAAAATGTATGCTATTATACTGGAAATTAACATAAACATGTTTTATTTTATAATTTAAAACTGAATATAGAATAGTATGTGTCTATAGTTCTTCAGTCAGTACACGTGATGAAGTCACTGAAATCCATAAATTAAATTCAAAAGAAAAAGAAAGAGGCAGAGAATCCAAAAATAGGCAATTTTCGAAGGATAAATAGTTTAGTTAAATATATTAATATTTCACTAAAATTAAACATCATTTCAATCTAACCACACTCTCACCCTAAAACGTATCATAGAGCTATTCTGCTTCTAAACCAGATCTCATCATAGCAACAGTAGTTGAATGGTCTTGGACACGAAATCTTGCCCGGTGGTACTAGTTTGATGCTGATGCTACGAAAGACCCCTTGTGATTCAACAGCACGTTAAATATTGCGAGTCTTAAAAGTTTCTGCGCTGGCAATTCATGAATTTAACAACGAAAACTAAATACATTCATTTTTATGCTAATGGTGAAAAGCACTTTTAACATAATATAGAAACAAATTGTTTGATCTTGCACATTTAAAACTAATATTCAAAATATCCCCTCTTTCTGGGAAGCAAAGCTTGATTTATTTGCGCATATTTTGAGGAACGAATTATAAGATACTGGCAGTGACTTCTTGCGTCCGTTGAATTAATATGGCAAATTTCGGATCATTTATTGTTTGGGAATTATTTTTTATAATTTGTTTTATTCATATTCCCACAGTAAATTCAGATCATGGGAATGAGTTTCTTAATTCAAAGAAGACAGTACAATATGTTATATGATTAATGAAAGTATGGGTGTGCCACAGGGGTATTTTGGCGATCCACTCCCCTAACAATTATTTGTATGACCCCCCCCTTTACTCCCTTGATCTGAGCATTATTTAACTCTTTTTCTGTGGGAATATGTAAAGAAAATGTCCAGGAAAATAATTTCTAAGCAATAGATTTTATAAAAGTTGTCTTTACTCAGTGGATCCAAGAAGTCATTCCCAATATCCTGAAACACGTTTCTTGAAATATGGACAAATTAGTTTAACTTTGCTTCTTAGAAAGGAATTCACGCTTTGAACGTTTGCAGTACATGTAGGTTAAAACCTTTTTCTTCGTAAAATTAGAAGTACTCTTCACAATTAGTACAAAATTTATTGCTTTAAGTTTCGCTGTTTTTGTATAGAAAATATTATAAATCATCAGAACGGGACGTCTTAGAACTCCTGGTAAAACTGGGCCTCAAAGTCCTCCCTAGCTTTAGAGTGAAAATAGGAAGAGAAGGTCAGATTTATTCTTGTCATTGGCTAAAGTCGGGATTAGGGTGCCTCCTAGGCGAATGGCGACTCTTTGGAGCGATAATGATTTAAGCGTGGGGATTTAAGTTATGGTAACCCTAAGCATACTCAATGCTTAAGTCACACACGTTTGGCGATCTATCTAGGAAGTCGCCAAGTTTTGTTGCCAATCGCCTAGAGGACACCCTATTCCCGTCTTTAACCCATGTCACTAGATCTTGATTGAAGACTATAAGGTGAATTTCAAATATCCCTCATGTAGTTGCTTCTAGTGTTAATATATTTGGTGCGTTTTACAATCCTTGCACGCTAACTACAGAAAATGTGAGTCGGCAGAAGTGATAAACGTACTGGTCAAGTGTCAAAAATCGAATGTATCCTTGGTTGGTTGGTGTCGTGTCCAACTAGAAGTCGTTATATGGATCCATGTGCATGTATTAAAATGTATCCTTCTGCAAGAAGTATACCCGATCATCAGCTTTTGACGCCGGTTAACACTTCTTTCAGTTAACTGGTCAAGTCGTCAGCTTGTACTGGTGTATTAACTTAAATTTAATTTAAGTTTTTTTAACTTTAATAAATTATGTTAGTTCTTGAAATGTCCAGTTGCTGATCTCCTACTTTCTGACATATTTGAAGTAAGTTAGGTGACTATCAATTTAACAGCGCCTATAAATTCGAGCTAAAGAGTTAAACCTACATTATTGATTATCTGAAACAGGCTTATTTACTTTGAATGGTTTCATAAAGAAAAATAATAAAACCAATTCACAATTTCTGCACTTTTCTCTGCTTAAGAAAATCGCATCTCCTTTAGGTGTAACTTCTTCGCATCTTCCGACTCTTTCAAAATACTTATTTCAGAGAAAAGAATCTCTCGAAGAATTATCGAAACTTCACGAAGAAAGATTAACATTCTAAAAAAAGTTATTAAACAAATAACATAAAAAAAATTCTTATAATAAATAACTGTTTTGTTTTCGCACAAACTGATTCTTCTAATTTGCATCGATAATTATAAGTTTTTCTAGAATTATGAAATGTAAGTAAGTAAAGAAATAATGAAAAATTGTAAGTACATAAAAAAAAAGAGAATGAATAATAAAATCCAAATTATAAAAATAAGTAATCTAGAATATTCTGTTAAAGCGTCTACCTCGCAAAATTCCATCAGGAGAATTTTTATATATATTTAAAAATTCAAAACTCATTCACCATCAGAAAAATTCTATCACCAAAACTGAAATAAAGTTTAATCAATCGGAAACTACGTTTGTAAATTCAAATATCCGGTTTCAATTTTTATCTAAAATGAAGCATCTTTCTACAAAATCACTGCGAATTTCCTTTCTCTAGATGGTATTTTGATACATTCTGTGCATAAATTTTTTGACAATCGATACTTTGTGCCGTATTTCCTTTATTTCTTAACTCTTAAACCATCTTAAAGTATAATTAAAATGGTCAGTAAGGTCAAGACTCCATTTGAAGATACGCAAGAGGAAGACAATCCAGTTTATTATAGATTTAATAGAGAATATGCAATATCTCACCCTCTCCCTCTTAACTCAGTTAATCCTAGTTTATGTTCTAATAATAAAGTCTTATCTTACCAAATCACTCATTCCGATTCAAGTACTTCTCAATTGTAGCAGAATTGACCCTTATTGGTGTGATAAGGAGCCACTTCCATTTATGCAAACACAATCAAATAAATCACATTTATAAACATAAATAATTATGTTTTGAGCAATTAGTAATCATTCCCTGTATTTAAATGTGTATAAGTCATGTACTTACCTTCAGGTACATCTTGCATAAACTTGAATGCACTTTTTAGTTTCATAATTTGAGGAGGATTTATAAATATAATACTCTATACTCTAAACGTAATTATAGTCTCAAAATTTAGATTAAGTATTTTTTTTTTCAAAAAAAATTAAATTTCTTTAATTTTCTTATTTAAATAGTATACCCTACTTAAAATTTATTAGTTTTAATTAGAAATAAATTACGTTGACTGTATAAGTGATTCCCATTTTACTACGTGGAAAATAACATTACTACATACATAGTACATTTGAGGAAAAAGAAACAAAATACTAAAAAACTTAGTTTGAGAAAAATGCAGATATACTTTTCTCAATGAAGTTACATGTTTGTCATCAATTTTAATATTCTGCTTTAGAACGTTCTATTTATTAAATTCATATAAATTATATGGAATCAGACAAGCGTCTTCTATTTTTAACAGTAAAATCATAAAATGCAAAATTTAAAGCACCTTAGTGTTTCAGTTATTATAAAGGTGAGATTACAAAATTAAATAATCGAGGAAAATGTATGTAATTTTTCATGCGAAAATACATAAATTCAATCTACTGACTTGGAATGCAAAAGACTAACTTGCTTAGAAAATTATTCGTTGTTATTTAGCTATTTCCCTAGAGAAAAAGACTTGTTAGTTAGAATAAGATACACTAATTGTCTAAAAGACATCTGAAATTGAAATCAGTGTAGAACAGTAAAATGCCTTTGTCTAGTATGATTTTTACAAGTATTCCTCTGCTAATTAATGAATATAAATTCAACATTTGATGAATTTTTAAAGATAATATTTAATCTGAGTGTGGGGTACTTGCTTTACCTACATTTAAAAGAAGAAAAAGATAAAATAACTTTGTCCAATCATAGAAAAGAGGAATAAAATATTAGATATATTTTAACAGAGCCTGCCGTGTAAAAAAATGATATATAATTATAAAAATCTATGCATTGAACTAATTAAAAACCACCATAAAGAAAGTTGAGGGCTATGTATTTCTTATGAATTTATAACTAACAATGTCGTTGTATATATGATCATCATCTTCATCGAAAAGGTTCTTGGGGATACTTAAGACCTGCTACGTAGCGGCCCGATACACTATATCTGTCGAGGCTCCAAGTCTTCAGAGTGGTGCGAAAATTTGGAGAGGGATGTGGCAGATCAGAAGTCATCCACGGCTCTTGATAGAGGCTCACAATTACGAGGTCTTTCAATAAATCTTATGTGACATCTAAATGTGATGTTAATAAACCATAAAAAATCGTTTAAGAGGCTGTTTTATTTGAACAGCACACAGTTGCTCTTAACATTTGCAGAGTACTTAGATAAAGGTTAGCAGCACATGACGTGAGATTTATAAAAAAAAAATAACGCTAACACATTTAAATATTTACAAATATCAAATCACGATGTTAAGCGTAATGTTAATTTAACAATTTTCATTTATCTTTTTACTTTAGAGATTATGTTTGCCATTTTAAACATATTTCATACTCAATAAAATTGTTTGCGATTTTTGATGCATCACATAATTCTATAGATTCAATTATAAATTTTTACTTACCTAAAACTCTATTTCCTACACACACACAGACACACACACACCCTCTGACAATAAAGTTCGGTGAATGAAGTCAGAACGGCCGATCTGGCAACACTGGCGAAACAAAATGCTGCACCTGCATATCAGCAAGTGTTGACCATCTACCCTCACCTTTGTTCAGTTGAGCGTCATTTGTGTTCCGTGTAACACTTGTTTTACCAAGTGCTTGTTCAGTGCATTGGTTCTTAACTGAGAGCAGCAAAATGAACGATCAAAAGATCAATTTAAAGTTTTGTTTTAAGCTTGGCAAGAAACTGAACGAAATTCATGCGATGCTGATACGTGTTTATGAAGATCAAGCACTGTCCATTAGGTGTATGTACGTCCATTTCGAGAAGGCGGGGAAAGCGTTTCCGACACCCCCATAGGGGAAGACCGACGACCTTCATCAGTGACGAAAAATCAAAATGATGCTCATCACTTTTTTTGATAGTCGAGGCATTATCCACAAGGAATTTCTACCTCAGGGAACGACGATGAATGCTGCAAGGTTCATTGAAATTTTGACTCGTTTTTTTTTTTTTTTTGCTCACTACTATGCTCACACAGCCAATATCTTCAAACAGTTCCTGGCAAAAAAAAAGTGGTAGTACAAATTGAACATCCAGCACACTCGCCAGATCTCAATCTTCCAGACTTCTTCCTATTCTCACGACTTAAACTCGCTTTGAAACGAAATAGATTTGACGATATCCCTGACATGATAAACATGACGAGGCTTTTGAACTCCATCCCAAAAGAAAACTTCTTGCAAAATTTCCGGGACATGTATAGCAGATCTTAGCGGTGCACATTCATGGGAGGTGACTATTTCGAAGGACAGTAAAGTGACTTTCGTTAATATTTCATCTACGTTAATGTTACAGGACTATTCACCGAACTTTATTGTCAAAGGATGTATATATATATATATATATATATATATATGTGTGTGTGTGTGTGTGTGTATGTGTGTAAGGATAATAAAGTATAAACTTAACCAAAATTCTACTTCCCATTAATTTTTGCATTCCTGCCTTACATATTCGTATATGACGTTCAACTGTTATTATTTTTTCTGAAAAGATCATTCCACCGTAAAATGACAATCATTTTGTGGTGATAGCCCAAACTATTGCAAGTGTTACCCTCTGATTGAAACTTAAGGTAAATAATGCTGAATTAGCAATAATTACAATTACTATAGAATCCAATCCCAAATTACTTTAATCTGGTGTACATATAACTTTATGAGTAAGAAATATGTGTATACATATAGTTAAACGGATAAAACTGAATTAACGTATGAACCTATACAGGTGCTTTACCATGAAAAGTTCATTAAATTACATATTTTTTAAATTTAAATTTATTTTAATTGCAAAATATATTAAAATAACGGTTTCACAATATATATAATTATAGTGTATTTCTATTTTATTCAAAATAAACTAAATTTAAGGTTGATGTGAAGAAAATGCCATGTTGAAGAATTCGAGTCTAGAAGTATAATGTATTGTAATTTAAATAATTGTGAAATGTTTTTGCTATATTATATTATCCACATGAATATCTTTAAGCGTTTGAAATTTTTCTAGAAAAAAGGTGAATTTATAAATAAAAGGAGATTTACAAAATTTTGATTGCTATATTTTTAGTTACTTCTATGCGAATTTTTACAGTGCAGTTCCAATTAAAAGCAAAATATCTATTATGCTTGTTTATTACTTAAATTAAAGATAGAAATAATGCGACCGACAATGACTTCGGTTTGCAAAGTATAAATGTTATTAAAAATTATTTCTTCGGTGACCATTTTCCTTCTTGCGAATTCTAAACTTATCAATTTCCAAAGTATATTTATTTAGTTATTTGAAAACACGAATAAAATATAAGATCTTGGGGAAAAATGTACATTTGTAGCCCCACAAAATAAAATAATGTTTACAAAATTCGTCCCAAAACTTCTTGAGAACTGATATGAAACATATACGAGTATAGCAACTTATATTGACATAATTTATTTTTATTTTTCAAAATATATTTCTCTCCGATCTATACGCTTATTTCTACGGTTTTTCGAATAGTTTCAAGACTCCCAGGAAAGCAATTTTTGCAAAACGGGGCACTGCTTTCTTACCAAAGCACGTTGAATGTTTTCAGTTCGAATAAAATCCTTTCAAGCTAGCGTAAGAAATTCCCTAGGCGTAAATTTTGTTGTATATAAAAGATGGTAGAGACAAGCTTAACTACCTGTTCTCCGCGAAAGACCTGTTTTATGGACTAATTCGTGAAGAGCAAACATCATACAGATCTTTCTTTTCTTCCAAAATGTTTTTGATTAATGAGAGGAAAGTTTTCTCAGCGTGTGTATTCAAGCGATCGAAAATCCTTTTCTCAGTGGCTCATCTATTTTTTATGAAAAGATAATGAAGAATTTTTATATATGTTTGACGAGGTGAGCTCAAAAAGTACCCGTATTAGGAATGGGTAAGTAACTCATCATAGTATTATCCAATGATAGCTTTTCCTTTTTCGAAGAAGATGTCTAACGAATCCCAGAATTTTATTGCTATAACTCTCCCAGCCGATGAGACCCTCTCCGTTATCTTTTGAAACGACCGTAAATGTATAGTTTTCCGATATATAGTAACAGACTTAGTACTTCCGATGAACAATGATGAATCTAGGTCTCACTGATGGTAACTACTTGACGCCGAAACAATTAAATTTTTATTCGACAGCAAATGTAGGCTGAATCAAAATTAACCTATGAATCAGTGTCAAGTTTGTATTGGCTCATTAAACATATAAAAGTGCCCAATAGTAACACAAACCTGCCTTAGCAATGTTATCTGTCATCTAAACAGATACTTTTTGAATCATCTTCGTATACATCCTGAGGGTTCTAGGATGGCTGTGTTTGGTCATTCTTTTCATATTAAAGCAAGCCTATTTCTCATTCACATTCTTGGAAATTATGAAACTTTAACCGTCAATATGTATTTAATCTTTAAATAATTTTCTCAAAAATTTCTCATTCATATATATGCCCATTATTGAGATGATAAGCTAAAGGACAGATAGAAGGAATATTTTAAGCAGCAGTTTAAATGTCGAGCGGGGAGCAAAAATATAATTTCCCCATTTTATAGAGAATTTAATAAACGTCATGTAAATAGGGGGGGGGAATAACTGTTCAGAAAATTTCGAAGATTATTAAATCCCATAATAGTAAAAAATGTGGAAAAGATTATAAAAGCTGAACTACTCAAAGCTGTGTGATATTGAGATTTTGGTATCCATAGTGCACAAGATATTTATTCTTGAGTGGTTTCAGGAGCAAGTCTCGGAACGAATCATTAATCATAAAAATCCCTAAAAGTAATCCTTAAATCCCTAAGCGTAAATTACATGTAATCAGTAAAGCAATGTTAGAGATCTTTCTTTAAAAAGTGAGTCAGAAATCACAAGAACAGAAATTAAATGCCTTTAAAACTACGTCTTCTGAAAGACTCTTAAAGTATATTGGAGATAAAAGATAAAAATCTCAATAATCTAGATAAAATCTCAAATTTTGAATTGTGTAATAAAACATCTACAAAACCTAATACAGTTCAAATTAAAAATACGACTTTGGACATGCATTTAGAATGGCATCAAATGTTGACACAAAAACTGCACTGACATGTCAAACAGATTAAAAGAGAAAAAAAGAAAGAACAAAAGCCATATGAGGCCGTATGGCCATAGAAAGGGGAATTCATTTGGGTGATCGAGTTAGGGAGGTACCCGAAGGCAGTGTTAGACTGGTACGAATGACATGCAGCTTTTGTGGCCTTATGCACCAGATAAGTGTGATGAGAAATGATGATACACATGCATCAACACAATATTGAATTGTCATTCTAAATGGTCAGTGACAATGGAGATTAATACATTTCAAAAATTGCTCAACTGACAGGCAGGAAAGATCTCAAACATACTACGGAAGAGTGTAATAATGAATGAGACAAATGTAACGGTGAAGGAAGAATGTGTCTTAAGAAAAAAGGTAAAAATCAAAAATTCAAATACAAAATCAAATGAGATTCAGTAAGATAAAAAAAACAAAAAAAAAAAAAAAAAAAAAAAAAAACCCATGTACATACGAAAGTCAAAAATACATAATTATAAACAATTCAAAAAATAAAGAGAACAAATTACAGAATAAAAACTAAATAACTAAACTATACTCGTTAACATTTTCTCAGCATTTAAAGTCCTGTCAAAAAGTGTACTTTTTAAAATTTAGTACTCAAATATATTGAGTGAACATTTGCCCAATGTGTTTATCTGTGTTATGGTAAATGTGAATAATCCAGTGATTTTACAGAAACACCGGTAATTATTTATAGTTACCACTAAACTTGTTATAAATGTGATAAATTATTAAATATTCATCAGTTTTATATATCGGTTTGTTTACATATTCGCTATAACTTAAGGCAAATGCGATAAGAATCCTTAACTTCAACCGTTCATTTTGCGCAGCTATTTGGCTTTTATACGTGGACTAATGCTACTTAGAGATCACCTTATAGGACCATGATTTCAGAAGTATTTCTAATCTTGTACTGGATTGACATTTTTTGGCAACCATTTCATATTTTGTGAAATATTGAATAATGGATGGTATGTTTTAATTCCAAGTTAATAAGTATTATAAACACGGAAAAATCAAATACCGGTGCCTTTCAAATTGATTGAATGATTATTAACGTTTTACTTAGAAGCAACTCGAAAGCAACTGACGACCTACATCGTAAATTTCAAACCTCTGTCAAAAGTGACAAGGATGACACTTGAGCTAGTAAATTGCGACAGCAGGTAAACTTAAAGTCTCAATATATTTAACGTGCACCAACACCATTCCACGATCGTTCTTTTGTGGCATTAGGATTGCAATTCATCGAAACATTGTCGGCCGTGAGTCCATGACCACTAAGATGCTACGGAAATTTTTTTTTGTCGAAAGAAAGATATGTCGACTTCTTGAAAAAGGTAACGAAAATAGTGTGAAAAGCCAGAAGATTATCGGACACTGAAAAGAGGTATTGTCATTCAATTCTAAGGTTTTTAAAGTAATGTTTATCAATTTTAAATATCAAATGTCTCCAAAACTCTGATACAGCTCTGCGCGTGGAGCTAAGATTCTTACGCAGACGGTATCAGTTGCCGAAAAAACCGTGATAAAAAGAGAAATCGAAATTTTTAATACTATAAGAAGGAGACTTTCTCGGTTTTTTACTAAATCGGTTTTTTTAAGTTTCAGACATCTGATGAAAAGGATAAGGAAATTAAGAGTAAAACAAAGATATTCGCAACTCAGAAGTGAATGTGATTTTATGCTTGTAAAAATAGCTTTAAAATTAATTTTGAAAGAGAAAGTAAAATGAATTGATCAAACACACGGTATTTTTACTTACTTACGGTATTTTTTTACTTTTAACTTATGTATGTAGAGGGCGTTAACAGTTGTTAGTTTTCTCTCTACTGAACAGGAATTTTCCTTTTCTCTCTACACCATCAGTATTGTTGTTGCGTTGCTCTAGTACGAAGTCTTTTTTGAGTGAGAATTTATTTCTTTTATCTTTTTTTATATTCTCTTTTTGGTTTTTGAAGTATGTACAACAGGCGTTCAAAATGTTAGCTACACTTTTTGCCCCATAGATAGAAGCTTTGCGAAATAAAAGCGAGGCTTGCGCAGATGGTAATTTAGTTCCACGGCTTCCAATGATAGCAATTTCATTTGGATAGTAGCAACTGTTCCCATGTAGTTCGAGAAAAAAAAAATGGCATGTCAGCTGGAAACTTACTTCAACGTTGAAGTAAGCGAAAAGTACGTTTTTTTGCGGGCAATTTGTTTCACGAATACGGAGATTCATTATGAAATATCGGCAGTGCATGCACCACATGTAGCCATTGTGAAATGGTGCCAGTAGTTAAAATATATGTCAAGACATACTTAAGAAATAAGGAAAGACAAAGAAGGCACGTGAAACATAAGAATCCGAAGTTCCCCAATCAGCAGGTAAAGTCACTGCTACGGATTTTTCAATAACGAAGGAATTGTTTACACCGAATTTTTGAGGAAGGATAAAACCATTAACACTGAATCGTACTGCTAAGTACTAAGAAGTTTGTGTAAAGCTGTGAAAAACAAGAGAAGTGGAAAGTTTAGTAAGAGCATTATCCTCTTGCGTGGCAATGTAAGAAATCACAAGGCACACCCAACACAACAACAACAAGGGGGTTGCTTCCCAGTTTTTGATAGGAGGTTTCACAACACACAAGCAGACATAAGTACACTCCGTACAATTCTGATCTAGCGCCTTCGACTTTCACTTGTTCTGCAAACTGAAAAAGCATTTGAGTGGAAGACAATTTTTCGCGTAGATTCATACCGCTGATCTAAGCTAGTTTCAGGGCCAAGGAGCAGTTTTCAGTCGTCGGGTCATCGAACGATTAGTGCCTACACCGACTAGGAGATTATGTAAAAAAATCGTGTGTTGAATTTGCATTATATTACACTGCAGAGCACTTCTCAATAACTTTTTTTGACTTACATTATTAAAGTATAACTTACTTTTTGTATGTCCGTAATGTATTTAATTTTTATATGTTCTGATTTCATACTTGTTCTTATAGATTTCTTTTATTTATTTTTTTAAAAAATTCCTAATATTCGTCTTTTTCAACTTTTTAATTAATTTTGGTTTTTACTTGTATGCTATAAAATAATAGCAGAATGGGACAGTTGGATTTATAATACTGATAAAATCACACATTATAGCCTTTGATAGCATCAAATTGCTTTATTTCCCATTTTTTCGATTGTGTGTGCTTCTATAGTATACAAAAAAATTCAATCACTGTTCCCAATACTTTAAGAGTCAATTTTTGAAGTATTTTTTCAAAATTACTTTTAGTTCTCAATTTTGTTCTTTAATATTTAATTTTAGTTTTTACATTATTTATTATAATAAATTTCTTTTATATTCTTTATATTTTACTAATATTTTAGTCCCTCTAGGGACTACTGTTTCAGTTAAACCCAAAATGTCGTACCTGACAACTTTTCAAAAATTTACTTCGTTTTTGCTAATATTTTTTATGTCTGCTGTAATAACTATATTCAATTTTTAAAAACAAACGATTTAATCTTAATGTGATACTTTTTTTAAAATATTATCTATTCAACTTTTAAAAGCAAACGATTTAAACTTAAAGTGATACTTTTTTCAATATTCTTTATCAAGATATATTTTTTTAAATGTTTATAAAGTTTTTACAAAGAAATAAAATTATGCTATTGGCAACACCAGTTCATATTTTTGTTTTTTAGAAAAATTACTGGCTACGAACAAAAAAATAGAATTGAGTTTGGCTCCAAGATGTAAAGACGAAGGTTGATAAATTGTGCTTGTGGAAGCTGTGTATATAATTTATGTTTGAAAAGATGTGTGCAAATAAATGTGATGTCCTGAAAACAAGTCATTTTTTATTAATAGTCTACAATACAGTACACTGCTATCAACTGTTACGAACTTAATTTTTAAAACTACGTCATAATAATTCTCTCTTGAATATTTTACTAGATTGAAATAAAATGTATGTAATACATGTCTGATACCTGCTTTCACTACTAATGCACTCAATTTTTAAAAATATATCGTAATAAATTTCTCCCAATTATTTTATTGGATTGAAGTTAAACAAATATAAAAATTAAGTATTTTATTTACTTATCAATTTATGTATTATCTTAAATCATATGTAAATTGGAATAAAGATATAACTGAAAATAAATAACATTATTCAGAATTTTAGGACAGCTGTGAGGCAGCCATTTTTTTAGCCATTTTAAGGGGCTATTGTTTTAGGTGGATCGTTTTTGGCGTACTGGATCACTTTTCAATTTTTGTATCGTTTGTTTCAATTTTGATAACATGCAGCTGATATAATATTCAATTTAATAATTTATGGTTTCCTTTAAATTTAATATCGAAAAAGTGCACAACTGTCCATTTCTTCATATTACATCGTTTAAATTAATTCATTATATTTTGTTGAGTAATTCAATAATTATTATAAAAAAAGTGTACCTTAGGTGACTAAATTTGTTTTTTGCAAAACTTTGCATAGAACTTCTAAAATTTATTTAACATTTTTTTTATTTAAGTTAATTTTGCTTATAGCTTCAAATTCTTCTTTATATAATAATAATAATAATAATAATCATAATGCCTCTCAATAAAGGATCCCCACAGGACCAGATATTTTGTCCCTTAAATAGAGGTGCTACTGTATATATTTACCCAGACAATTATTGGATTTCTAAAAACGTCTCCATCTATTCATCAGCATAATGCTGAAGTGATACTAGGTGAATGCTCAAAAATAACGAGAATGGTCTAGTTACAAAAAAAATTGTTATAAAAAAATTATATTTTGCTTTCTATGCAATTTTTAAATTACGGATCAATGTTATGACCAACCTCAAAGTAATAAATTTGGTAAAAATATAATTTTTTTCTGATATTTTAGGTTCCATCTTCCTAACTGCTGAAAAGTGATTCGAAAAAGCTGAATCGATTTTGCATTTATCATGTACCTTTCAATTTCATTGCTTCTAATTTGGTATCATTCATATAATACGATAATTTTAAAAAGATATTCGAGACGCAACCAAATGGTATTGGAATATTTTTTAAAGAAAACTCTGATTGCATTTTACACAGACATGATTTATTTACATTTTTCTTTAAAAACATATTCATCCTCCATAATTACACCTGTGAACGAGATTATTGAGTTTCGTCATTCCTACTAAAAATCCATTTTTTTTAACGTTAAGCTCCATTGCCATAAAATGAGAACGGTTATTCAGTGACTATGGATACGAATAAAAAATTATTATGGAAATGTCCTAAATGTATTAATAAGGCTTCTTGTGTAGCGGATATTAGTTCATTAATATGTATCATAATTTCCAAGAGGTAGGTTTGAGAAAAAAAAATGTAGTCTGTATTTCATTTGAAACCATAGAAAAAAACACCAAAAGGATTAACACATTGAATAAAAAAAGCTTGCTAGTAAATTCACGTCTAGAAGGTGGATATCACTCTCTCAAATGGTTTTTAAAGGTTTGAACTTACTGTAATTGTTTATTTATCAGGTCTGTTTGACAAGTATATACAAATACAAATATTCAAGATGTAAGTTTTTTTTTACTATGATGTATAATGTATTTAATATTAACCGATTTAGTGAGTTACTTTGTCTATTTATACCATGATGCATTTTCCTTTTATTTTATTTTAAAAATGCGAGTGTATTACTAATGGTAGTCGACATTACAGTTTATTTCAGAAGAAGGAAATTTTCTCGATTGAGGGTTTTGAATTCTGGGGGCTTTTACAGTTATACAGGGTGTTTGCAGAAGAATATTCCCTTTGAGTAGTTGCAGTTACAAAATTAAAGAAGTTATAACTTTTTGAATGAATTTAAAAAAAATAACACTTTAAAGTTTATTACATTATAAATGAGATCACCATCAGAAATAAGAAACGATATCCAGAAGTATGCAATGGTAGATTGGAAGCAGAGCACGTGACAACTTAGCATTTAATAAGTGGCACCACAAAAATCATGGTTTAACTCGCTGCGATTATTTTCTTTAGGGCTACTTAAGGCTCCTGTCCACCCGCCATTTTGATTTCGTGGACGTAACGTTAATCCTATGGAATTTTGACTTTAATTCTCACATCTTTGCTATTTGATCTATTTGAATGCAATAAAGTGCATTTGAAAGAGCAAAAAATAATGAATGCTTCTGTAGAATTACTTTTTTCTTAAGATTTTTAAAAATATATTTATTCTTATTTTCATTATTCGTTTTTGATTTTTCCGGTCTTTAAAGAATATTTTCAAATATTTTTAAGAATCGGAGGAAACAAGTAATTCCACAGAAGCATTCATTATCTTATGCTCTTTCAGATACTCTTTATTGCATTCAAATAGATCAAATAATAAAGATGGGAGAATTAAAGTCAAAATGCCATAGGATTAACATTAAGCTAATGAAATCAAAATGGCGGGTAGAAGGGAGCCTTAATTCTCACATCTATACTATTTGATTCATTTAAATGCAATAAAAAGCATTTAAAAGAGCAAAAAATAATGAAGGCTTTTGTGAAATTACTTTTCTCTTCCGATTTTCAAAAATATTTAAAAATATTTTTTTAAAAGACCGAAAAACTCGCAAACGAATCATTAAAATAGGTGTAAAATCATTTTTAAAAATCGGAGAGAAAAAGGTAATTCCACAGAAGCGTTCATTATTTTATGCTCTTTCAGATGCGCTTTATTGCATTCAAGTAGATCAAATAGTATAAATGTGAAATTTAAAGTCAGAATTCCATAGAATTAACATTACGTCCACGAAATCAAAATGGCGGGCAAACGGGAGACGTAAAAATAAAGTATTTTTTTTACCTCCACTACCGGTGAACATTGGCGAACGAGAAGCGCAAATAACTTCAGCCATAAAAACTCTAGCACCGGACATGATGAAAAGAGTGTGGAATGACTTTTATTACTGACTAGATATCGTTATTTCTGATGGTATTCATGTTGAATATTTATAATTTTATAAGTTTTAAAAGTTATTTTTCAAATTAATTTGATCAAAAAGGTTGCAATTTTTTTAGCTTGTAATAGTAGCTCTTCGAAGTAAGGACGTTCTTTTTTAAACATCCTTTATTATGGAGTATGACAAGAAAATTCAGAAAAATGTGTTTCATTAAATTTACGTGAAATAAGAAAAATAATTAAATAATAATTAATAATATATAAATCAATTCCTAAAATAACAAATTACTTAATTTTTATTTATAATATTTTAATAGTTTTTATGTATTGAAAATAATGATTTGAAATAACAATTTTAATAAATTTAAGAAATAACAAGAGGTACAAAGATTAATTTCAGTCGAGTTTCAGTTCAGTTTTCAGTCCTTATTTCCGACGATATTTTTGTAGCAAATGAGATAAGTTATGTATAAGATAAACACATCTTATTGTATATAAATATCTGAAGGTCAGGTAAACAAGATATATTGCACTGATTTTTTAAAGTAGAGCAATAATCTTTTTTAAGCACTTGGATAATTTTTCTATCAAAAGAATTATATGTAATTAATACACTATTATAATTTTTGCATGGTCTTTATCATATTCAGGAATAAATTCTTTCTTTAATAAATCAGTTACTGGCAAATAAACCAAACGTTTGTGGGAAAAGTTGCCAATGAAATGCATTC
The DNA here is from genome assembly GCA_019974015.1 of Nephila pilipes. NCBI lineage: Eukaryota > Metazoa > Arthropoda > Arachnida > Araneae > Nephilidae > Nephila > Nephila pilipes. The sequence continues at coordinate 54,488 of BMAW01015479.1, forward strand.
TCATTAATGCAGACAGCAAGTTTTAATCGATAAACATGAATGGTTCACAAGAGGCATGAATGGTTCACAAGATGCATGAATGGTTCACAAGCATATACCACACTTCAAATGATTCAGATCAGTAGTTGCGAATGTTCCGGAATAATTTAATATTAAGAAATATCAACATTTATTCAACAGACTAAATATGCATTGCATATAACAATATCACTCGCCAAACTAATAAAACAACAACTTAAGTTTAAATATTTACAAAAATAATAGTTAATGGTTACCTGAAGAGATACATTAGTATCAGAAATTTATCGTTCTAGTATGGAGCGCATTGACAAAAAACAGTGAATTGACGAGTAAGCCGTATAGAAAGCAGTGCTAGCAAGATTCGACCATCTAGTAAACGATCGCAAAGAACTCTGGTTAGTTGCGTTGCGAGAATGGCGAATCTACTCATGCGAGATGCCTTCTGATTATTCTAGTTGAACTCAATAGGGTGCAGCCATCAACGAATCGCTGGAAATACGGACAGGTCCAGGAGGGATATCAAGTTGGATATTTGAAGGACGGCAGTAATTCGATCTCCAAGGCAAATACTCCCTTCCCTCATCAACTGTGATCCTCTGATAGTTGCACAAGTATAAATACCAATACCATAGATGCAGATTACCCAAGACGACCGAACTCACCCAAGCGGCTTAGAGCTAGAAACCGGCTCACCCCTGGAGATAATCACTTCTGCACTCAGCATTTATTGACTAAAGAAATAACGTAATTTCAAAATCAAAAGTAAATAAAACTCACAATGTATTTACAAAGCAGAAAATGTACATGACAGGAATTTTAAAAAGAAGCTACAGTTGGAAATTTCTTGCAGAAATAAGAGTAATAATAGGATAAATGGCACAATACAAAAACGTTCACAAACTCGTAAAGAAAAATGAAATGTTAGACATAAAAATATATACAAGGTACAAAATTATAACTACAAAATAAGAAAAATTGAAATGTAATAAAAAGTTGAAACAATTAAGAAATTTTTTGGGTAATGTTACGAGCCGTAAGAATGCAGGATTTAAGCTTGAAATACAAGAAAGGATTTTCACACACGGACTTCAGCCAAATAGGTTTCGCTTCAACAACAGGACATTTTACATGAAAATCCCTGGTAAAAGAGCAAGAGAAAACGTAGTGGTCAGCATCTCCAACATAGACACAGGTACATATATTTATATTTTTTAAATTGAAACGATTTAGATAATAACCGAAGGGATAATGACCAGTCAAGAAGCGTGTAATAAAACCAGAATTCGTATAAAAACTAAAATTTGGTCTAGGAATATAGGACTGAACCCGAATACTAATATTATAAGTTGACCACCAGATCTCCCAGTCAGAAAGAAGCTTATTTTTTCAAATCATAGCTATATGAGACCAAGGGGCAGGGACATTTATTCTCTCACCATCAATGGCAGTGAGTTTTGAAAATGAAACTGTGGTTTTGGTATAATAATCTCCGATGTGGGCCTGAACCCAGTTTAAGTTGCAAAAATCAGAAATAATTGCTAATTTTTCTTTAATGGTATTAATAAAAACCGATATATTTCTAGTAATCTGCAGTAGCAATATTGATGTAAACTGTCGGAATAAATAGAAATTTTGAAGTTATGAGAGACAGTCCACAAAACTGCAAATCCGATTGCAAAAGCTTGGCCTGGAAAACTGAATTATAAGAATACAATTTAAACATGTAGACTCTATTTAGGACACCCCTGTGAAGACGCACACGGTGAATCTAGTTTCGTACCCTATCCTTGATCTGTCAATGTAAATCTCCCACTCGGAGGGCCACGAAAATTTGTTAAGAAAAAGAATTTGTTTTTCAGGACGAACAACTCTCAGAGTCGAATGTGATATTAATCAGGAGGAAAAAGTTGAAATTATGCTGCAAATTGATGTTTAAGAAAATGAAATCTTAGGGTAAGATGAATAAGAGGAATCCCGGCAATCACTTGCAAGGCAGCAGTTGAAGACTTTCTATAGGTAATTTTTAAAAGGTAAATTCTCTGAATGGAGTCGGTAATTTGAGAGAAGTTTAGATCACCAAAACCTCCACACCATAGACAATAATAGGTTCTGTAACAAATAAATATAATAATTTTTAATTATTAGAATTGAAATCACCGAAGGAAACCCTTTTAAAATTTAATGAGAGATTATAAATATTTTATCTTTAAGATAATTAATGTGAGGGCTCCAGGAGAGCCGACAGTCAATCAGAATACCTAAATATTTATAAAATTTGAAAAAAAAATATGTAGAAATTGTTTAGTTTAAAAATTGTGTTTCTACTGAAGACGCCTACCACCACGAACTCCCTTGGTATGAATTGACTGGGGCTTAACAAGAGGACTAGGAGCACCTCTGTACCACCAATAATGAAAATTTTGGCCTGAAGTTCAGGGTTGCCTTTGGGAAGTTCCTGAAGTCTCAACTCATTGAGGTCATAATTCCTAGTTCATTTGATGACTCTCAAAAGTAGAAATATGAGTTTCTAATAAATTCTCTTTTTCCAAGATCTAAGGAGACTTTTGATTTGAATTTTGAGAAATCTATGCCACCTCCGAGGATTTCCACTGATAAGGTATCTTTGTTTCTTAAAACTCTTTGTGGTGGAAAACTCCCGGACTTAATTATTTAAACTATGGTATTTGGAAGCCTATTTTTTCAAGTATTCCTAACCTTTTAGTGAAATTTATAAATGTATGTGTGCAATTTTCCTATTTTCCAAATAATTTAAAAGTCGCTAATTGAAACTTTTCCTTAAATCTATCATCCTTTAATTTGTACAGACTAATCTGTTACCAGCCTGAGGGAAAATTGTTGAGCGTATTTTCGTCAGTAGATTAAATTTCTGGATTCATCAAAACAATATTATTCATCTATTTCAATTTGGGTTCGACGGAAAGTTTAGCTGTTATGTTTCGTATATCATTCGTATATCATTTAGCTGTTATGTTTCGTGTATCGTTCCATTTTGTTTCGTATATCAAATACAATAGATATACAGAACATGTTGCTGTTTTTTTTTTTTTTATCGAAATTAAGGGTGATTTCGACAATATATATTGGTCTGTTCTATTTTAAACATTTAGAAGTCTTCATTTTCCCAATCTGTTTTCGAAAGTTTATTTATTCTTACTTAATAAATCGACATATTATTTTTCTAATATTAATTTTACGATAAAGCACCCAAAACTGTCCTTAGGGTTTGGTGCGTAAACCCACTCTATGGAATTTATATTTTAATTCTATTTTGGAAATTAATTGCGAAAACATTTTAGCTCAATCTTTTGCGAATGATCTGGCGATTATTTTTTCCAGTAATTCCAGAAGAAATCTGGAGCATAATTCCAATATTTTAATTCGTCTTATTCTTGAACATCTGGTACGGCTAAGGTTGGAGACCTCGATTGAGAAAACCGCCCCGGTCGAATTTAGATGCCCATCTATACCATAGGTGCCCGCGCACTCGCAATTTCTATATCTACACGTTTGCAATAGGTTTCTTTCTAATGATGTGAGAATGTTTCAAAAATGGTTCCAAGTGGGTCGCCAAAAAACAAAATTAGAGTAATTCATCTTGTTTGAAAAGAATATTTGCATTTCACGATAGCTTCAAATTTAGTTTAAAATTTAGTATAACATCTGATGAAAATAACTAAAAAGTCAATAAAAAAGTACGAATTATTTGCAGATCATTAGCTATCCCCAATGTATATATTTATATATATCAAAGAAATTTCAGGAAAGTGTCTTTACTATAAGTTTGAAGAAAAAATGCGTACCTGATATGTTGGAAATATATTTTCAGTGTCGTTAAAATATCTGGAATAAACGTGCTGAACAATACCGAAATTTAAGACATAAGTAATAACGATGCAACCGAAATCATACATCTAAGTTAAAGCTATTATCAGAAAGATAAAATATTTAAGTATGGGAAAGTATTGAAATCGGGTTTTAACATAAAATTAATCGGGAAATCGGGTTTAAAATAAATCTTCATAAGATTTATTTTTCGCCTAAAAGGTTTTCTACCGCTTTTGACGCCCGCAAAGTGAAATCGAACCACTCTTAACTCTGGTCGGCTCCAAGTTAGAAGCCCGAATGATTGCTATTGTACGTTAACGTTGTACCGAGAAGTAAACGAGGACTGTTAGCGACGGACCTCGTAATTTTGAACACCTGCCAATAAACGAGGATGATGCCTGAGCTAGCATCTTCCACCTCAAGCCAGCGGGAGGACTTGGGACCACAACCAGAAATAACGAGTATCAAGCGGACCTTTATGGTTCTGGAGGTACTACATGACAGATTTTTAGCATCAATGCTCGAATCGAGGCCGGGTGCAAGTTCCCGACCATGACCGCTAGACTAGCGCAGACAAGGTTAACCAGTACCTCATATGCTTATATCAGTAGAGAAGCGCCTTTACTCACTTTTATTTTTAATATTTCATGACCAACTAGAAAATAGAGGTAGATATCACTTTCTTAAATAATATTATACACAAGTGTAAGTTTTCTATATTAAATTTGAAAAGATCTCTTTGATAAGTATACAGCTTTATAGTATGAAAAACAAATACAGATATTCAAGATTTAAGTTGATTTTTAACCTTGACAAACTATATATTAACAATTACTTTATTAAACATGCGCGGAAAGTGTACATATGTATGAATTCGCCTACTCATATACAAATGCCGTTTCATGTTGTCTTATTTTAAAACCTGCATTTAATATTTTTGAGAGGATGAACAGCATTTGAATGAGGTTTTTTCAGTTAAGTAGTATGATTTCTTTTGGAATTCATAAACTGATGATATAAGCATATAATTATTAGGCGAGTAGAAAAATCTTTATATTGGAAGCATAGAATATAGTTCCAAAAATACGAACTCAATTTTTAAAAAAATCCTTCTCCTCTCTATTATCGCCCAGAAGGTGGAATCGAACCACTCTGACTCTCGTCAGCTACGGGTTTGAAGCCCGCACACCGGACCCCCGGTGCTCATCTGGGCAGAAAGAACTGTTTATTAGCCACTATTTATAACTACACTTCTGCCACCGATTGAAAATAGTGGTTGATCATCTCCTGTGAAAGGTATGCGTAATGCATGCATAAAACATGTCTCAGCACTGAAAAATCCGATTGTCAAAGTGCGCTTTTGATATAATTTCATACTTGTGTTTTATTTACTTACTGTTTTAAATGAAATTTTCTCCTGAATTTCGGATGCTTCAAAACAGACGATTTATCCTACGTCAGCGGAAAAGTTTGAAAATTTTTTTTATTGGATATCAATGTGTGAACTCCCGAGGAAGAAAATAAAATGAAATTGTACTTTTTTTCCCGTGTTCTTGGTATAAAATACATAGAATGTTTTGAAGCAAATATGAGTACTTTGAAGTCTTTTTTTTTCTCATATCAGAATTTAATTTTGAAATAATAGTTTAACTATAGAATACACAATAAAGTTTCCCCCCAAAACAAATATCGAGAAAGAATAGAAAAATATCTTTCCCTAGCACAGGTGCAATCCCAATAGAAAAAAGAATCAAAATAATACAACAAAAATTACTTTAAAGGCCACCGAGATAATGTAAAAAGCAGAATATCTTACTGATAAATTGTTATCGAAATGAATTTATAAGGCTTCTCTCTTTTACATTTGTTACTAACAAATTAAATGTATTTCATATTTCTTAAGACCGTGATATGAGAAAAAAAGGGAGCCTTTACTTTTGAAAGTGTAAAAATTAGTACCAAAAATGATTTAAAAAAGCATTTTCTAATCAGTCCGAAGTCGTTCGAAGTTGAATTAGAACGATTTTGAATGCCTTTCGCTTTATGTTTGAAGTCCGAACAACGGACTATTTTAATGTTCATTTGGCAGAATGCAATATCACTCCAGCATTACTCGCAATTCGAAAATTGTGAAGGATTAATATACTCATAAATAACTGTGACTATCTTCCTTTGAATGTCTAACTTTTAACAACAGTAATTCTTGAAATTTTACTTTCTTGTAAAAATGCCGAACTATTTATCGAGAAATCGATATGAATTAGTACTGTTCTTTTACATTGAAATAGGCGACAAATCTCAGAAAAAAAAATAAAGTTTTTAATATGCTCAGGAATTGATTTATATTTCAAAAAGTGAAACATGAAATTAGTTGCAAACGGTTACGTTATAAAGTTTGACATCCCCAAAATATACATGTAAAATTTTTTATATGGTATATTAAATCAAAAATATTTGAAGTCAGCAAGGAATTTAGTAAGCGATTGCTAACAGTTAAATGAGATTTATTTTTGTCATTTAAAATTCTTTTTAATCATAAAGACATACTAAGAAGTGAAAAATCAAATAATTCAAAAAAGTTTAAGGTAGTTAGTTTCAAAATGGTTATTCTTACATTACTTTACGTTGATATCTTTGTCGTTATGATTGCTTCAACCCCCGATACCATTAAAGATCCACTGGGGAGGAGCTGATGCGTGTTAGGTTTGGCAGGGCTTCTTCCGTTGGCAAGATGAGGAAGTTTGGAGAAAGTGGTGTCAGATCAGGTGCCATCACCATCACTTCACCAAAGCTCAAAATTACGAGGTCTTTTACAAAACCCTCGTATTGATTTTCATTATGATGTTAATAAACAATCTTAATTACTGGGTGCTCATCTGAGCAGAAACAGACATTTACGCGCTTTCATTTATATATTTTTATATTTTTTCATTGATTTTATTTTTATTTGAAAATAATGGTGATATACGTCTCTTCAAATGATTTCATATATAAGTTTAAGTTTTTTATAATTAATTTGATAAGATCTCTTTGATAAGCATTCAGAATTATAATATGAAAAAAAAAAAAAAAAAATACAGATATTCAAGAAGATACAAGCTATTTTTTGGACTTAACGTACTATGTATTTAACAATTGCATTATGAAACAGGTTTTGAAAATGTACATATGTATAGACTTCCTACTAATACACGAAAGCCTTTTTACGATGTTTTATTTTAAAAATTCGCTTATATTACTTTTGAGAATTGCATTCGAATGAGTTTTTAAGTGGTATTCTGTAGCATTCTTGTAGCATTTATAAACTTATCATAAAATATTCCTGTAGGTTAAAATTATTAGACAAGTTGAGAAAAATACATTTATTTTGAAAACATAGAAAACAGTTCCAAAAATATTCACCCATTTTATAAAGAAGTACTTCTCGACTCTGTCCACGCCCAGAAGGTGGAATCGAACCAGTCTGACTCTCGGTCAGCTACGGGTTTGAAGCCCGCACACCGAACCACCGGTGCTCATCTGGGCAGAAAGTATTGTTTATTTGTTATAACTTATAATTATACCTCTGACATTTTTTGAAAATAGTGGTAGATCCCGCCCTGAGAAAATGAATCGCAACATATGCATAAAACTTGCTGTAGCACTGAAATATCCGATCCCAAAAGTATGATTTACTTTGTTATCATGCTTGTGTTTTATTTATTCATTGCTTTACATAAAATTTTCTTTTGAATCTCAGACTCTGACAAACAGTCAAATTGTCCTTTGTTAGCAGATAATGTGTTTATGGGATATGCATGTATAAACTTCCGAGGAAGAAAGTAAGACGAAATCGCACTTTTTTGCATATTCTTGGTGTAAATTATGTAGAATATTTCATACAAATATATGCGTATTTTCATTTAATTTTCTTATTCAATAAAAATTTCGGAAACATAGAAAATAGTTCCAAAAACATGAATCCAATTAAATAAAATTGCCAAACCCAAGTTGCCGAAAGGATCACCAAATTCGTCTCCAAGGTTAAGGGGCCATTGCTTGAGCTTTCTTCGGTTGACCGATGCAATCTCTGTATGTATCTCTTTTTCCCTTATAAAAGTAGAGACAGGGAAATGTAATCTCAGATTCATGTTGTATGGCTGATTTTATTTTGATCACAAAATTAAGTTTTACTTCCTTTGGTTAAGTATCTGTTAATGTTAAAGAAGTTATGCACACTGAATTTTAAAAATCATCATTTATTATTTATGTTCCAGTTCGAAGAATAAGAAGTTTATTCTTCGAACCAACCCGAGAAAACAACGTAGAATCAGCGGTAATGATATGAGGTTCAAACTCATAATTTCCTAGAGTATGGATAAGCCGGTTGACTGATATTGTAATCCCTAGCATTATGAAACACCTATTTACAATGCAATTTACAACTGCGGTCATTATTAATTATTTAAATCGTGACTTATCAACAATCCAACGAAAAGAAATTCACACAATGACGACAACCAAGTCGTGTTTTGAGATCTATGTATAGTCAAAATTGAATTCTCAATCCACTGTATCTTTGGAAAAAATCCCTATAAGCATCTAAATATTAATGTTATAAACTTGGTTAAATTACTGACGCTATCTGGATCGAGTCTTCGTCAACTCTAGGGAGACTTGAATGCAAACTATCAGTTAGAGAATTATATTGTTTTTTAAATAGCAGTAGCTAGCACTGATGCAGTAATATGGAGAAGTGTTATGTTGCATTAATAAACTCTCTGTCACCATTTCCTATTAAAGAAGAAAATGAAATCGATTTATTCTGACACCTATCAGCTGTAGGGTGATAGGCAGCAAATTGGTCACAGGTGCTCATTTCTCCTGAACATCACCTTTTTTCCCTCGACTCTTTCATAAGGATACTCTAGTATTGTTTTGAAAATATTGGTGCATACTCTACTCTGAAATTATTCGGAACAAGTTTTTTTTTCTCGTGTTGTATTTAGAGATGTTGTTAATTTTTGTTAAGTGCAACATTTTTTATTGCTTCTTACTTTTTTTTTTTGCGGAAATCTACGATGATAAGAGGGAAAAGTATGTTCAAGAGGAAATGTAAAAATTGATCCAAAAATTGTCACCAAGGTCATTTTGCTCATATTGGATTATGAGATTTAGATGGAAGTTTAAATATATAAAATAAAAATTCTAAAAATTATCAATGTGTGACTATAATGCTTCTAACATTTATACAAGTGAAATTTTGTTTTTAACGAATTCCCCATATACAAAAACATCTAGTCATAAGTTTATCGGTTCTTTTACGGAGGGCTGTTCTTATAATATATTGGATCGCTTGGTTGATTACAGCATTTGAATTAAATTAGTTTCCGTAATAAAATTTGATTCAAATAATTATATAAGAGCCACCAAAAGAGTGATTGCTACCTGTGATTGCTCACAAACTGCAAAGATAATTAAATAGTTAGAATAATAAAATTTTTTATGTATTCTCTCCCATAAAAACATTGAACATTTTCTCCCAACTCTTGCTTCTATTCCTGTAACTGAAAAAAAAAATGTTATGCTCGATAAAATGTGTTCTGTTTAATTCATATTTGTATGCTTTAGGTTTTAAGATATCTAATATTGAATCCGTTAATTAATGTAGTGGTTCTTAAAGGATGAAAGAAAAAACTCTCTACACATCAGCATTGAAACAACTATTTGGAAATAATAACAACTTATAAGAACATGATTTATTTTATTTTTCTTAGAAGGCGAGTACATTCTCCTTCCAGATTACATTAATTTATAGAAGAAAATTAAGTTTTTTCATTAACTATTCACAATTCACTGAACGTTGAAAGGCAGCATGTCTTCCAACGATCAGTGAATTGTGTTATAATAATTAAATTTGTTAGTTATGGAGATCAGATATTTGTATAATAAGGATCTGGTGAATATTTATATATTACATAAAATTATTGAAAAATAGAAAAAAGGTATGTTGTAAATTCTAAAATTAGAATATTTTTACTTCTTTTTTTAAAAAAAAATCCAGAACTATTCAACCGTAACAATCCTGCTTATACATATTTTCCCTAATTCCCTAGTTATTCACTCCTCTTTCATAACACAGTTGGAATTATTTTTTTGATTACCAATAATTTTCTATTATGATTAGAATTTAGCAATATGCTGGAGATTTCATAACACAGAACCATTTAAATTGTATCATAGTGCTGAAAAGATAGAGGAGGCTCTAACCGCACACAAAAATGTTGTAGTAATTATATATTGGAAAATACTTGTTAATGTTTTGTATAGAAAACAGGAAAGTTTCTCATAAATTATTAAAATATTTTCTTCCAATTAAAAATTAGCATCAAGCTGGTAATTTCATGACAATACGTGCCATTCAAATAATACAGTGGTTCAAAATATGAGGTGTTAATTAAAATTATTGTAAAACCTAGATTTGCATCTTTTAACTCATGGTAGACGGGTTCTATTACTTGAGGAAGCCACATATTGGAGTATTAATGTAAACTAAGTGGAAATATAAATTCCAAAATCGATAGAAATTTTCTGCGTTTATATTTAAACTCCTTCGAAAATTATTTTTAAATTATTACGGAAATCATTTAAACAAGAAAAAAAATATTTATATTACTTAAAATTTGACCAATAAAAATGTTTGAGCATTCAGCTAATTTTCGCTGACTGTGAGATCTTGAGAATAATCTCTCACAAAGAAGTAATCTAAAACTGAAACATTTCACTCTCCGAGAAATGGTGTTTCAAATCCTATCCAAGCATTCAAATCCAAAAAAATAGATAAATAAAAAGTATTAAAATTCGTCGATACTCCCTTAGCGCTTTATTTTCAAAAAATGCGCCTGAAAGACAATCTTTTGTTCTTTTCCACTTAGTGGGATTTTTATCTTCTGTCTTTTGTGACAAAAGCCACTATCAGCACTTTACAATCAGGGAACTGGCGGATTATGGTTTCATAAGAGATTCTTATAAGTACCCTTTCGCTTCATTTTTAGCTCCTTTTGAGGTTCGCAAGAACCTTTGACTTATTTCTTTCTCATGTTTCATGCATGTCGTATTCGGAGTATAAGTTTACTATTGAAAATTGGAACTCCATGACATGTTCATGCCACGATATATAAAACAGGAAGAGAAAAATTGGTATTAAAGTTTTTTCTTAATAGGAAGTACTGACGTCATCTGAAAGAAGATTAATCTGCATCTTATAACATAACATAATAAAAAAAAAATTAAAGTCAATTCCTACTGAGGTCAACAAAGAAATTTTTTTATTTTAGTTACTTTTTATTAAATAATTACATTTAATATAAATATGTTTATACATATGACAGAATCACAATATTAATTGGCAAATTTTTTCCCCCATTTAAAATCAAAAGTAATTAATTCATCCAGTAAATTAAATGGTTGGGATGCAGTTTTGCTGAACCACCCTTTGCGATAGGAATTATTTGGCTGTATTTTGCCAAATGTGGTTACTCTGGTCCGCTTCTATAACTTAACGATCAGCCAAAAAAAAAAAAAAAAAAAAAAAAAAAATCGCCAAGTTTGGCAATTTTTAAAATCGTGCCAAGTGGTTGGGCTAAACTGCATTTTCACCGATTAATTGAATTAATATTTGAAAAAACTGTATTAACATTAAGTATCACCCACTACAAGTTTAAAAAAATGTATTTGAACTTGAGTGGATGAATAAAAAGTATTTTATTAACGATTGAAAATTTGAACAAGATATATATAGAGAGAGTGTGAGCTAATTGTAGGAATTTAGAAAGGAACCTTAGTAAAGCCACGCGTTAACGAGTACTGTGTCATGAAATACTGTTAATATTTATGGAGAAAATAATTTTATTGGTACACATTCATTCACTGTCTTTATTCTTGTTTGCAAGGCTCTCGAGGCGTCAGATGCTCTTTAAGCATTAAGTTTCCTCATGTTGTTAATATCCATTCTCAGCTTATTCAGATTTTTTTTTAGTTTATTGGTAAAACCTGCGGAATGGAAGGGGACAATTGCTGAGGAAATAGCGAAAGGTTTCATAAGGGTGCTAGTGCCAGGTGTGTCTGGCGCAGCATAGCCACACACAAAACAAGTTGAACATGTGATCTAGACGTTTGAAAAAATTTAATAATTCGATATAAAAACCAATGTTTTTATATGGTGGCAAAGTTTATTAGTTATTCTACATTAAATTCAAAGCAAACGCACGATAAAAACGTTAAAAAATAATGGGCCAAAAGATGCCCAGAAGAAGGCTGGCTACTGTAAGGAGAGAGTAAGAAAACATCGTACAGGAGGTAAAAAAATTTAAACAATATTTTAAATATATTTTTTTTAGGCTGAAGTGAGCAAGACAACAACAAAAGTTGGTATTTATTTGCCATACCAGCCTTGATCCCGAAGGATTTACCTATCCTAATGCTGCTGTAGCCAAAAACAAATTATTGAAATATTAGTTAAAACTTGTCGCAAATGTCTAAGTATTGCATTGTTAGGCGAGTGAAAACGGTTCCCAAAGATTCAGAGCTCTAGCTTGATGGGAAGTTGGTTAAATTAACGATCGAAAATTTGATGACTCACACACACACACACACACACACACACACACACACACACACACA
>BMAW01015486.1:0-15547 GCA_019974015.1 Nephila pilipes
GTGTGTGTGTGTGTGTGTGTGTGTGTGTGTGTGTGTGTGTGTCTAGAATATCGTATAAGAATATCGCCCTGATGACGGTGAAAATTCTTTTCAGCATAGACTCAAAGAGACACTAGAAACTTTAGTACGCCATACGAACCCACGACCTCTGAACAATTATCCACACTTCACAAATATTTGATGTCGAGTTAACAAGAACTCGAACATCATATTCAATGACATTCCACGTATATTCTATGAGATTAAAATCAAGTGATCTATATAACTAGCAAAGCAAAGTCATGTTTGTAGGATGTTCATCGAACCTCATGAATGAACTTTGTGAGCGATGGTAAGCTGAATTATTTTATTGAAAGGTCATGTCTCTAGAGGGATACGATTGACTTATATTAGACAATTTCCCATATACCGTAAATAACATTACAGTTCATTAAACAACCTGTCAACATTGCCTTATCTTGAAGATACACTCCAGAAGTTTATGTCGCACTCGCACTTTGATAATGGCATATATCAATATGAACCCGGACTAATTAGACCAAACAGCCTTTTTCTACTTGTCTTGTGTTCAATAATGATATTGCCATATTAATCTTTACTTTCTGCTGAGAAACCTTCCTGAGGCGATTGCTTCTACACTTCCTCAGCGAATAGATAATTTTCGATATTATGAGGACTCCTAATAATTATATTTGTGCACGAAAGTAAAACTTCCCAGTTATCTCTTTCACTACGGCCCACCTTTTCTTTGTAACAATGTAAGCTGGACGACGTTGACATTCTGTTATTCCACAACAGTTATCTATTACGGGAATGGTTTTACAGGAATCAATATATTTACGATGTGTGTGTATATGTGAGAGCTTATATATAATAAGAACTTTAATACATAAAGGTGGTTAAAAAGAGCTGCAAAGTTATTTGGAAGAGAATCGGTTAATTTCTTGATTGAAATATTGACAATTGCTAATACGCAACAAACAGTTTCTTATGGTCACTACTAATTAAAAAAATTTTAATTTAGTGAATCAAAGAATAAGAGTATGATTTTTTTTTTATATTCAGTACTTAACTTTGAAGAAATTGTGTGAATATTGTATTAGTGATAAATACGAAAAGAAATGAAATTATTGAAGGGTAGGTGATTTATTAAAATTCCATCTTTTTATAATAAAAAAACATCCATGAATAAGCCTCTTCTGCAAAGAATTTTTTTAGAAAATCAAGCAATTATTCTTTCTGTATTTATGACTATTGTTCCGTTATTTAACAAAAATAAGAAATAAAAATACATATATAAACTTAATTCATAAATATATTTAAGTAATTTAATTTATAAATATATTTAATTAATTAAAATGTAAACAAATAAATGAATCTAATATAATATTAATTTTTCAAAATGGATAAATTTATTCTCAAAACATATTGTACTTAAGGGCAGAGAGAGACAAAATATGCAATTAAAGTTTTTAATTTCATATTAATATCATCACTTTAAAGTGTTCACTTTATAGTGATGGTTTTTAATTTAACATATAAACTAAATTCAAAATTTTCTAAATAATGAAATTTTAATTGATAAATTATAAAATTTGCAAAGGAAAACATTTTTTAAAAATTTTAACAAATAGATAGTCTGCACTATTATTTTAATATATGCGTGTTCAAGGAATAACTTCTTAAATTAACATTCGCTTAATAAATAATTTTTATAAATTATTTGAAAAGTTAAGAATATCTCGCATCTCTTTGCTTTCTCAATCAAATTCTTATTTGCATTAAAAAATAAAGAGTTTCTTATATATATATATATATATATATATATATATATATATATATATATATAAAATTTTATATTTTATATATATATATATATATATATATATATATATATAAAATTTAATTTAAAATTTCATTTGTAGATAATTTGCGACTATCTTTTACATTAAAAAACTGAATCAAATGTAATATTTAGCAATAAAAACAACTTACGCAAAATATATTTTGATAAATAATATCTTTTTAATTAATGTAATTTTTAAACAGTTTTCTAAATTATTCGAATTATATAAATACAAACCTTTCAAACGTTGTCGCGAGTTTTAATACATTTTTTTAACTTTAAAGGCAAGCAATTCATCGAAATATTTTTTGATTCCTTACAATGGTGGAAAAAAAGTGACGAATACATATATAAAAACTAAAAGGAGAAAAAACTAATTTTAAAAATTAAACAAAAGAAGGATGAGTCACCGATTATTATTCATAAAATTCTCAGGTATCTCTATGACATGAAACTTGTACTGATCTGTTTCAAAAAATCATGTTTCTTGGATTATTATCATTTTTTAAATATTTTCAAGTCTCCTTTTACATTTTTTAGTATAGATGTGTACTCAAATGTTTTGTGACTTTCAGCAAAAGATACATCTACTTTTTGCATCGACCTTCAATAAAAGCACCTCTTATCTACAATTTTGAATGTCAAAGCATCTTTTATCATCTATTTTGAATGTCAAAGTATCTTTTATCATCTGCTTTGAATGCAAAACATCCTCAGAAGTTTGAGTTTTTTTAGAGAAACCTGCAATATTGAAACGTACACAGCCCCCCCCCCCCCAGTTTTGTTCAGTGAAAGAAGAATAACATAGATTTCATGATACTTCAACATTTAAAGGCTTTGCTTGCAAATTCAGTAAAGAATTGCTTACAATTTCAGTCTGAGACTCAATCTGAGTCATGTGACGAAAGGTGTTTTATGTTTATTATTATTATTATTTTATTTGAAATTGCTTATTCCTAAGAAATATTCATAATAAATGGCTGAAAGTATATGGAATCTGTTTCAATCATTTTCTAAAAATAACTAACTGACATGTACTAATTGTCTTAGCTTGAACTATGATATCTTGAAGTTTCTAGTTTCAAAATATAAATACTATAATCTTTAAATTCTGAAATTTATCTTAATAAGATTATCAAAACGCTTTATGAATGAATACATTAGTTAATGTTTCTTAATTGTAAATAATTTTTAGTTTTAATGTAACATTCAATATCTTATATAGCCTTTAAGAAAACTCAAAATATAATATTATGAAAACGTTGGCATAACATGTAGGCTCAAATACTAACGGCTAATAATAGATAAATTATTTATATAATGGAATTGTTCGATTTCAGAGTAAAATATTTGTTTAAATACATTCTAAATATTTCATTTGAAAGTAATTCCTTTTTCAAATACTACAAGTAACAAAAACAAATTTTATGAAAATGAAGAAACATTGAAATTATTGGAACATCATTGATATGAAAGATAAAAATGGGCTAAATAATGCCATGTCATTGAACGATGAATCGAAAACTTATTATGTTTTCTGATGAAAAGAAATTTAAATTTGACGGTCACAATAGCTACAAATATTACAGCCATGACTTGAGGATAGAATTGGAAGAATGTCGCGGTCAGCAAATGGAAGGACGATCAGTAATAAATTGGGAAGCTATTAGTGCCACGATGGATTGAACGGTTTACATCAAAATAGGAAAATATGAACCTACACGATATCAAGTTATGCTAAAAAATCTTAACTGATACCGTTTAGGCTTTTATTAAGCGATGTTAACGTGATTCCAGCGGGATAATGTTCATTCTTATATATCTAAATCCCTCTAGAAATATTTTTAAAAAGAAAAATACTGTTTTGCCATAGCCAAGTCGAAATGTACTCTTGAACTCTGTGAAAACCCTTTCGGGTATATTATGTCGTAAAATATATGCTAATAATAAACAATTTTCATCAGTCCATGATCTGGAAGTATCCATAGTAAAAGAATGTCCCAATATTTCTGAAATTAAACTTGACCACCTCCTTCAGTAAAAAACAGAGTGTTTAAGGTTATCAGGAAAAATAGGGGAGGAATTTCATATTCATTTTCGCACCTTTTTTTTTTTTTTTTTTTTCAGGCAAGTGGTCTTATAATTTTTAATGGTTATTTTTTCATTTATTTCTAATATTTCTGTTAACTTAAACTTTTATTACATTATTTGAAATCTCTGAAATCTAATTATCATAAATATGTTATAATACCATATTTTACTACACTTTCATATGCTTTGAACCTTCATTTGTTGCATAATTTTGAAAATTTGAAAACTCCTATAATTTCTTAATTCTCTGTGATGCTATTGTGTTTTGAGGCACAAAAAATATTGTAACGTAACAAAAGAAATATTCTTAGCTCATTTGATAGCTCTAACAATCCAGTGCAAATTACTTAAAATAGGAATTGCACACACAAATAATGCAAACTGAAGCCTTGTAGTGCAGAATAAATATTTTTAAAAGTGCAAAAATTTAACTTATTTCTTCTTCAAATATACTTCACTTCTAGTCATTCACTAACAGAAGAAATTTCTTTGCGAATATCGAACTTTAAGGAATTTTTATCACCCACCTCGGTGAAATTTAACAATATACCTTCAACAGTTATCAAGTGCAAAGGTTCCATGTAACGGATAAACAATTCCTCAGAAATCCCATTATTTCGAATGTATAAGAAATTGTTGTAGAATAATCCGACCCAGATGTTACATTATATAAGGTCTTTGAGGTGATTTAAAATGTGTCCGATATACTCTCATGTATTCTAGACAAAAACATAGTAAACGGGAAATTGAAAAAGCTTCTAAAGTCTTGTTTGTTGGAATTCAAGATTGCATGCTAAGGAAATAGGTAAAAATAAAATGATGCTTATTGATGAGGCTTTCATTTTAAACTGCATCAATTTTTTGCCATGCAATATGAAATAAAATTTGAAATACATGATAAAGGAAATTTATTTATAACAAGATAAAGGAAAAGTTAATATAATAAACCAAATATCTTTCTTACGAGTTGGGAAAGTAAAAGAAAAATGAAAAACTAGAAAGAATATACTGTTTGGATGTATTTCACTTCATACGTACTGTTCAACAAAGTATCAATTAACAGTTACTAGAGGGCAATTTTCATTTGTAAAATGTAAAGAACTTTTTAGGAGACTATTAATGTCAGTTTAAAAAAGTATGAATGAAATATGTAATTTAAATTTTATATTTTGAGTAATAGATCTTTTTGAGAGGAATTGAACATTTGTACATATTATATCTCGTTAATTTAAAGGAACTATAAATAATTATTTTTAGAAAACACATTAAACGTTTTAAATCTGTAGATGTCATTAACTGAAATATTTGAAACACAATAGAATATAAGAACATATAATATTGTATTATATATGAAGCATAAGAAATTATTAAAGTTACATTATGCTTTAATATGTAATGCTCAGGAATAAAAAAAAATTGTTACGTTTCTCTCATTTACGGTTGTAAGGATTTTGAATTTAATAACAGAAAAATAATTCAAGTTAGATTATATTGTATAATAATAGATACATTTACTTCACTTTAAGAAAGTAATTTTCCCCTCTATTTGTCAACTTAATATAAAAAGGTTTAATCGGTTTTTTTTCATTAAATTATTGCATCATACTTCATAAATTTTTTTAATAGTAATTAAAAATCTGTTATTATTTCCCATATCAATATATTCCATGAAAACTGATTTTAACATATACTTTTGTAATGCTTCCTCACTTTTAGTCGTTTCAGTATTTATTTTAAATCGTTAAAATAATCGGTGTAGTTATCAAATATATCTATATAACAATTTTTGGGAAACTTAAAATCTCGACAATGAACAGATATTTAGGTCAACAATTTAAAAGTACTTAATATAGAGTAAACTGATACCAAATATTTTGAGATTACGTAAAAAAAAAACTTTCTGTGAGTGAAAATTACTACACAAAACAAATAAGCAGAAAACGAGGGAAAAGTGTAATAAAAACGTTGTTTTAGTGAAGATGGAAAAAAAATCTGTTCGTTGGAATTTGAAGAAATACCTTTACGCCTAGCATTTTATAACATAGGCCCTACTTTGCGAATGAAGAAAAAATACTGAATTCGAATAAAATATTTTTCCTTGAGATTGGGTGGACTTCTTTAACTTTCATGGAATAAAAAACTCCAGATAAAAAGGACTGTAAAATATTATTTGGAATTGGAGCGAGAAGAAATTGTGAAGAATTGGAGCATTGATGAAATGAGTGTTTCGTGAAAAGGAAAAATATAGAATGAAAGAATTCTATTTGGATGTTGTTGAATGCGCAATGTTACTCAGTATGCATCACGAAAATGTTAGTCTGATAAAATTGATTTCCGTCTTTATTCATTTAGTTTTACTAATGGGAGTATTTAAGTTTTTATGCTTTGGGGGAATTTTCGCATATCTATAAATATCCCCAATTCTCCTTGCAAGAAAATTACAAACTAGGAATATTTTATGTATTTGTAAAATACATTTCATCTTATTTGTATCAAAGCAATGTTTCTTAAGCATTATAAAATTATTTAAAAGGAGAACAATTTTACAATTTAGGGAAAATGAAAGATTGAAGGAAATTCAAAATGAAGGAAATTTTTCATTTCTTTTTCATTTCTTTAACTTTCTGAAGGACTAATGTATTGTGAATTCTAATTAAGTGAAAATAAATATTTGATTTTTTTTAATAATTAAGTATAAGAGTTAAGAAAAACAATTAAAATTGTGACATCCTTCCTTCATTATTTAATTCCCTTAATATTTTTCCTTGTAATTAAATATTCAGTAATAACTAGACTCCAAATGAAGATACGTAAGCTCAAGACAAAAGACTTTGCTAATTACTAAATAACACAGATAAAGTCGCTCTCTCTCGAATCCCTTATTAACTAGACAATATTAGAATAAGATCTGATTAATCCCATATTAACTAGGCAATATTAGAAATCTTAGGTTGCCCAATCACTCGGTCTGATTCAAGCACTTCTTGCAAACAGCCGATTCTTACCTTAGAGTTTTAACTGAGATTCGTTTCAATCCAAAAGATTCACTACAATGCTTTAAAATATTTATAAACCTGTCGTTAATCAACATCTTTCTTCTCTATCCTTTAATTGTTTCTTTATTTATATATCAATATCTCTAATTTAAGTCTCAGCATCTCTTTTCTTCATCTAATTTACCTAATCATGTTTCACTTTGCTTGGGAAGACATGGTGTCTTAATTGTCCCCGAAGTTAAAGAAAAATCGTGAAAAGCTCAAAGTCACAAAATGTATCATAGGATTACAAAAATTAATATGAGTGTAAGGTGCATATTACTGTTTTGAAAAATGGACTATACGTATTAAGATATTTTTTTTATTGAGTTCTTCGAAGAATAGAACAATTCGGCTAAATGATACACAGAAAATATATTTATTGAATGCATAATCATAAAGAAAGTACTTGTGCCTATTAATTAAAATATTTAAATGAGTGGATGTATAAATATTTTTCTTTCTTACTAAGTATGAGATTGTTATTCATCCTAATTTGTAAGTAAATTTCGTTACATGCAAATATAGAGATATTTCTTACAACTCAACAGAATTTGTAGAAGATGCTGTAATAAAGAAAAGGTCATTATATTAAAAATTAATATCAGAAAACTAAGAAAATAATTAAATTTAATGAACGAAATTTCAGGGGGGAAATTGAACAGGAATGATAATTTATATGACACACTACACAAAATATTTATCCATCAAACCGTTCCATTTCTTTATATAATTCAAAATATTACCTAACTTTAGAGGATTTTACCATAGTTATTTTAAAATTCTATGAAAAATACTGGCTTTATATTATAAAATAACATTTTTTTTAATAATTTCTAGCAGAATGTAAGTGTGTTTGTTGAAACAAACCATAAAAGAAACATTATTATTGTTAAAAGGCGCAGAACTGAAATAAACTATGTTAATGTTTTTGCTTAACAAACATTTGCGGGATTATTGGCAGAATATAAGAAATTCAGGCATTTGAGCAAATGATTTAGCATTTAACACTTTTAGAGTACGATATTAGATCAGAAATAAATACACTGACTCTGTTTAGAATAATATTAATTATGAAAATATAATTTTTGAATAAGATAATTATATATAAAATGATATATAAAAGTAATACGCAAAGGTTAGTGAAAGCTAAAACATAATGTTATCTATTTATTTATCAATTTAATTTTTTTATTTTTAAAACAATGTCGTTTCCTGAGTTGCTGTGCTTTCTGTTTACGGAGTTCTTAAAATTGTAAAAAAGTTCCATTAAAGATTTTTTTTGTTCATTTCCTTATAATTTTTTTTATTTTGAGATATTTCTATTATCAAGAAAGTTCTTCCATTTTCACTATAACAAATTTGCTATTCTTCGCTTCTCAAAAAAATCAAAATAAGTTTTAATATTTTTTTTCCTCAAGTTTGTGGGTGATTTTTATTTTCGCACACCAGAAAATATTTAATTTCTTGAATGGTTTATGCTTTACGTCGCATTATAAGCAACACGATGGCTATTGACGATGGACCTCGTAATTGTGAACCTCGGTCAAGTGACGATAACGACACTGAGCTGGCATCTCCTTCTCCTAAATTCCACACCAAGCCAATGGGAGGACATTGGGCTCCGTCAGATATAATATGCACCAGCCTCGCCTACACGGAGGGTCTTTTGAGGCATCAAGGCTCGAATCCCCAAGTTGACGCAGACTCCCCGGCAACGAGGCCGCGACCAAGACCACTAGATTATCACGGCCATGTTTAATTTCTTGAATATATATTTAATTCAAAGACGTAGATGGTCTTATTAATATTTCAAAAGATATTTATAAGAAATTTACTATCAATAATGTTCATTACTTATTATCCATTATCACATATGAAATATTTAATAAATTCAGTTAATTTTAAAATTAAAATATGTAATTTTATGTAAATTACATTTTTATTTTATATATATATATATATACTCTATAACAAAAAAAATTACGCACCAAGAAGGAGTTGCCCGATTTTAATGAAATTTCTTATCCAAAGGTATTTGGACTGAACATGCAAGTGATTCAAATTTGGTATCCAGTGAATGAATAGCGGGAGTTACAGCGCATCGATATTGTGCACTCAGCAGGTGTATATAAGAAGCAATTCTAAATCAGTTGGTCAAATTTTCTGTTGCTTTGCGATTTCGGACACCTTTCAACGACTGAAAAAAATGCCTCATCGCTGAATTAGAACTCATTACGAGCAGCTGTCAGAGTTTGAACGAGGTCGTATCATTGGATTGAAAAAGGCAGGTTGGAAAAATCGGAGAATCGCTCGTCATATGGGTCGAACGATGTGGCGATTAGAAGATGCTGGCAAGAATGGGTGGACAACGGCAGATTTTAGCGTCATAATGATAGCGGTCGTCCTAGGGCTACAGCAGATCGGGAGGACAGAGTGATTGTCAGATCAGCTGTCACAGCATCTTATTCATCGTTATTAACCATCAGACTTCGACCCGCACATGAGTGTCTACCATGACCATTCACAGACGTCTGATGGTCATGATAGACACTCATTTGCGGCGTACCGACCGCGATGCTGACTGGAGATGTATAGTGTTTAGTGTGTCTGTCGATTATCGAAGACGTGTCTGGAGACGCCCAGGACAAAGTGCCGATCCTGCTTTCTCTATTGCGTCATTAGAGACGCACTTACAGCACAGCGGTACGTCAACGACATTCTGAGACCTGTTTTGCTACCGTTCCTTTTGCAGTCACATGGCATTTTTGTCCAGCAAGATAATGTCAGACCGCATGCGATATGAGTTGCTATGAACTATCTTACAGCTTGTCAAACACTTCTTTGGCCAGCCAGATCTCTCGCCAATCGAGTATGTCTGGGATATGATGGGAAGGCGACTGCATCTACGTGGGAATGTTGATTCTAGCCTTACAATTGGAGCAAATTTGGCAAGAAATAGCACTGGAGACTATCAGGGAGCTTTATCACTCTATGCCACCTCGTGTGGTAGCTTGCATCCAGGCTAGAGGTGGGTCAATACCTATTGAGCTCGTTACTTTGTAACTATGTAACTCTGAAAAAAATCATTCAAATAGCCTGTATTTTAATCATTTTCTATTCTATACATAAGTCTCCTATCCACCAATTTTTGTCTCCGTCAGTTAATCCTTCTTTGTTATAGATTATATATATATATATATATATATATATATATATATATATATATATATATATATATATATATATATATACCATATCATTCTTCACCGACAATTACACAACATTTCAACAATTTTAAATTATCTTTAACTGGCGCTGTTTCTTTATAATTTTTTCCGAACTGATTTCTTCTAATGTAAACAACAAATGCAATACATATTTATTTCTCTTATACAATTATATATAACTTTTTTCTACACATGATATGAAAGTAGAGACAATTTTTCAAAATTGTACTTTCATTTACAAATACAATTAAAATGCTTAGACAGCATTTTTTTTTAAATTTAATTTGTTCACGCATTTTAAATAATTTGCATGCATTTATCGGTATTTATGGTCTTGTTGTTTGAGCGGAGTTGCTCTATAAAGAACAGTTTAGCTCTTTAAACTTCTATATTACAAATTGGATTTTTGCAGTTTTTGGCTATCACTTTGTTTTTTAAATACTTTTCATTCATTTAGAATGATTTACAGGGTTATTCAAAATGAATCAAGTGGTATAAGAATTCTGCATTTTTAAAAATATACGACAAAGGATTATAAGTAATACAAGAATACAACGGAAAACTATAAGATTTTATATTGAGAGAAATAGGCAGCCCTCGTGTGTTCTTCATGAAATTATTTCACGAAAGCTGTTTTAGAAACTTTCTGGAGGCTGGGCAACTGGAAGTGGATCGGTCGAAATGCACCAGATGACCTTACGTTACATAGCTGGCCTCTCAAGTCATCTGATATGGCCTCATGTGATTACTTCCTTTTTTTTGGTGGGGAGGGTAAAAGATAAAGTATATGAGCTGTCATTGTCTTCAAATTTATGTGAATTCAAACAAAAGATTTCTGCTGCTATACAATCAACTACCGCATATACTTGACAACATGTTTAGCAGGAGTTTACACATCGAAATGACATTATACATGTAACAAAAGGAAGTTGTATTGAGCATTTGTAAAAAAAAATAACTTCCATTTTTCCCCTTTGCATTCGTGTATTATTTATCATTCTGTGTCGTTTATTTATGAAACTGTAGCATTTTGAAATCCGATTATTTATTTTGAATAACCCTCTACTTTTTCATTATTTTTAGACTTCATGTCTGAGTCCGTTTGCTGAAAATGATCAGCAAATACAAAGCTGGAATGTTGGAAAACGAAAAGCTATCTTAACAGCGCTATTCACTCATATGCTAAATCTTGCATGTGTGTGTGTGTAATACAAAATGCAAATTCTTGAGTCGTAGCTCTTTATCAAGAATCCAGTCCTGTTGTAAGTAATGTACTTTATTTCTGAGAACGACATTTTATATTGGCAGGCATCAAGAGTAGATATTACATAAGAGTGCACAGTAACGTTGATTGAAGCAGAGCGAAAGAGAGATTGCGGAAGAGATTACATCTGCTTTTATACTCTTGAGACTCGGGAAGATACCCACCTGTCGAGATATACCATATATAAGATACCATATATATATATATATATATATATATATATATATATACATGGATTCTTATCCTGATGCCCCTAAAGATAATGGGGTTGATTTGATGCACTTTAAACTTGTTGATGCTTCATCCATTGTCGTAGTCTCAAAATTTGGAGAAGTGGAATGTTCCAGCTCAGAAATCGTCCTCGTTACTTGACCCAGACACAAAATTACGAGGTCCATCACGAACCGCTCTTGTGTTGCTTCTAAATGGGATGTTAATTAACAAACTATCAAATATATAAAAGCCCATTTGTAATGATAGGAAATAAGATTTAACCTTATATAATAATATAATAAACTAAGCTTCCTTTTTAACAGTACGGAAATACATTGCGATAAGAAATTATAAAGATTACTGAAGAATTTATTCATTTTGGAAGGCGACAATAAATGCAAATTAAAAGCGTGAGTATTTAAATTGATTAGGAAACACTTTCTGTTCTAATTGAAACTTTAAAAATTATTCTAAATTTCATTAAGAGATCTACCCACTTTTCTAAAAATTGAAGAAAGCGTATTTTAAGAAATTATGAAACAGCCTATGAATATTAACATTTTAAACGTTACATCAAAATCGTTCCAAAACTCTTGCATTAATATTGCATGACTGCAATATCTGAGAAGCAATGATGTAGGTTTCTATTGCGCTCTCTATGATTTATTTGAAGATAACTCAAAGAAAAGAGTTATCTTAGGCTGAAATGAGAAGGAAATCATTTTATAAGGGAACTGGTTAATCTGAAAAAGAAGTAGCTAGATTAATGAAATGTTCTAAAACCGCTGTTCATAATGCTATAATTATAAAAATTATTTCAAACAAAATTAAACGATCTGGAAGGGAAAAAAACATTTCGGCAGCACAGGACGATCGATCACTATTTTGACTATCCCTGGATCAGAAAGTTTCGGAACATTTCAGCAAAAAAAGAATTCCACTGTTTGGAAGATTCTTAAATCAAATATTAAAATAAAATTTATGAAAATGAAGAAACATCGTAATTTTATTTGAATATCATCAAGAAGAACTGAAACGGACTAATTATGCCATATCATTGAATGATGAATTTAAAACTAATTATATTTTTTGATGAAAAGAAATTTAACCTTGACGGTACAAATGTCTACAAATATCATCGGCATGACTTGAGAAAGAAATAGAGAGAATATTTCAGGAAGCAAATGAGAGGAGGATCTGCAATGGCTTGGGGAGCTTTTAGTCATAATAAAATGAGAAAATTACTGCAAAGTCGGGACGTATGGACCTACACAGTATCAATCTGTTTTATACAGTTTGGACCTTTATTAAATGGTACTTACTGGATATTTCAGCAGCCACGTAGGAATGGTTTTAAAAAGAAAATAATTAACGTTTTGCCATGTGGCCAGTTCGAAGTCCACTTTTCAAATCCCTGAAATTCCTTTGGTTATTATTAAGTCGTAAAATGTATGTAAATAATAAAGAGTTTTCATCAGTCTAAGAACAAAAAGTATCCATAGTAAAATAATGGTAGAATATATACGAAACTGAACTCAGCCGTCTCTGTGTACTTCAGTAAAAACAAGGTATTTGAGATTATCAGAAAAAAATGAAAAACCTTTATCATATTAACGTTCCTACTTTTTAAGACGTGATCATAATATGTTAATTCTAATGTTTCATTCATTCCTGGTAATTTTGATAACTTATTTATTTATTACATTCTTCAAAATGACTGAAATTTATTTGTTATAAGTATGTTATAAAATTCCTTTTAATTTGTTTAAATTATATTTTAAACCTTTATTTGTTTCATAATTTTCAAATTAAAATGATCTCATTTCATAACGGACTTTATTTATAAATAAAAATTAAACAGTAATTCGTAAAAAATTCTCCATAGATTCTAGAAATTATTTATTTTTAAAATTAGCATTTAACACATGAGCAAAGGTGCAAGATATTATTCTTGTATATTTATTTAACACCAGGTATTTTCATAAAAGGACAAAATTAATAGAAAACTTATCTCAGCGATATCAAGTTATATGTCTTAGAAGGAAAGCAAAAACAGTAATTTAAATTAGAAATCAAGGAAGAAGAAGCAAAATATTTGTAACAAAAAGGAAGATACCTTTTCTCACCTATTGTCAGGTGCTATTGAAAAGAATAAATAACTTCAACACTTTTGAAGAATTATGAAGAAGAAAAATTACTAAATATATATATATATATATATATATATATATATATATATATATATATAAGGAAAATCTAGTTTAAAGATTTCATTTTAATATTATTATATGAATAGTCATTATAGAGTTGTGCTATGTTTCTCATTCCAGAAGACAGAAGACAGTTATTCGGAAACTCTCACTGATGCTTGAATACAAATAGATTATTACAAGTTCCTAGTGATTCTGTGGCTAGTTTTTTTTACAAGTAATGTTTTCCCCCTTTTTCTTTCGCTTGAAACTGTAAACAGATCGATAAGCTTAAAATCTCTTTAGTTCCCACAAGACTTTAAGCAGTCTCATGAAAGAAAAAAAGTTATGTAAAGAAAAGAAGAATGACAATTTTCCTGTCTCAATGCTTTTGAAGTATTTGTTGAGTAAAGTAAATATCTACATATTTTTTTCAAAAGATTCAATATGTTATTATGAATTGAATTGAAAAGAGAAAAAACAAAAGAGAAGAATTTGAACCTTTCATTTGTAAAACAGAAAAGAAGTTATTCTACAAATTTCATTACATTAATATATTTTTTCTGAGCATAATATTTCTTTCCCATAAGAAACTTACTAATCGTAAGAAATCATATACCTACACTGTTGAACTCACATATTATGACAATTTTTGCAACATTTATTGCAAATATATGTTAGATAATTTGCGCTACAATTTATTACTATCAGGAATATATTTCTACTTAATTTTTTACAAATATAATTTTTGAAAATACTATAAAATTGTTTTAGAGCGAAATAAGAGGATACATTATGAAAGAGTCTAGTTCTTTCAAAAAATTATTGTTCGTAAGTGTATTTTTATTTGATTTTATATATACTGCTGTTTGTAGAAAATGCAACACCATGAAAGAATCATCAGAATCAAATGAAATTTAATGCAGAAACGACTTGTACTGATACAAATAAATGATGAAATTTTCAAAACAAAAGAAACAAATTAAGCGTCCGAAATCAGTATTTGGTGCAGCCACCATGCGCTGCAATAAGTGCTGCTATACGACGTGGCATGGAGTCAAACAGATGTTGAATATCTGCTTGAGGAAGAGAATTCCATATCGCTTGTATGCGCAACCAAAGTTCGTCTTTGGAAACTGCAGGACGCGGATCACGAGCGAGACGCCGACCAACCATATCCCACACGTGCTCAATAGGCGACATATCCGGTGAATAAGCAGGCCAAGGAAGAAGTTGCATGCGTTGTGCTGAACAGAAGTCTCGAACAGTCCGCGCAACATGTGGGCGTGCATTATCCTGCTGAAAGATAGCTCCAGGGATGCCTTGAAGGAAAGGAACGACTTCGGGCTGTAGCACTTCACGGACGTACCTGTTGCTATTGAGATTACCCTCAATTCGTATCAAATTGGATCGTCCATGATACGAAATCGCACCCCAGACCATAACTCCGGGTGTTCGACCACTATGTCGTTCAATAATACACTCAGGAAGGCAGCGTTGACCGGCATAACGTCTAACACGAACACGGCCATCATGGGTCCACAAATTGAAGCGTGATTCATCTGAAAAGACAACTTGGTGCCAATCAGCTCGCCTGTCTCTGTGCTCAAGAGCCCACTGCCGACGCAGCCGTCGATGATTCGCCGTGAGGGGAATCCTGTATAAAGGCACCCTTGCAC
>BMAW01015487.1:0-43169 GCA_019974015.1 Nephila pilipes
AAGCTTTATTTATCATTATGTTATTAACCAAATACAAGATGAAGGAAGTTTTTTGGCTGTGCGTTATTTTTATCACAGTTCTCGCGAGCTTTCACCAAAAAATGGTTTTCAAAAATATAATATCAGTAAGAGAATTTTCTTAAAGTCTTAAAGGACTGAAGAAAAATTGATATATTTTTTTTTTACTCTTCGATTGATGAAGTACCTACCTTAAATAAAATCAAGAATCTATAGGAAATATGACTGAGAAAAAATAAGGTAAAAAAATATTCGAATTTTTTGAGGCCTCTATTTTCGTAATATATGTGAAAAATGAAATTCTCTTAAAGCTGGATGTTTTAACTAGTTTTTATATAGGAGTTGACGGATTAAATACGGCACTTAAGCTTGTAGCCTTTTAATCTCCAAATCTATTTTAACTGTGAAACATTACTTCGGTCTTTACCTTGCCCAGAATTGCATTTAATTAAGAAGATTTAAGTTGAAAATAACTTGGATGTACGAAAAAAAAAGATGTTAATTTGGAAATTATGAGGGAAGTTGGAGGAGGGTGCGTGGTTATGTTTGTGTTACCTGTCAAGGGAGTTGCAGCTTATCAGAGTGGTATGAGAATCAAGGGAAAATTAAAACGGCAACCCTCCCAGAGAGTGGTCATGTTCTATCTTGCTTTGCTTTCTATTTAGTGTGAAAAAGCATTTCGTTAATGCTTTGAATATTTAATAGCTTAAAAATTGAGTAGGATGTTTCTAGGTCTTTTAATTTTGGGATTCTGAGTGTAATTTGTGATATGTTGTAGGGAAATATTATCAAGATTTGCAAAGAATCTGTTGGCCATTTTTTGCTTTACAGATTTTATGGTTGGCGAAATAATGGAGTTGTAACTGTCTACATTTCTTAAAAAAAACAATCTGGCATTTCATATCTGTCTTAAAACATGGTTTTGTGATCCTTCTGTATCATTAATAAGAGTTTTAGCAGTAAAATCACAAGTTGGCGAAAGAATAAGTAAGAAATGGTCGGAGAATCAAAGTAAAGAGTTTTTATATTTATTATATCGTAACAAGAAATGCATTATAAGCCCATGAAAGAATAGTAATTAGCGTCCCTGAATGCTAATGTTTTCTACACAACTCAATCTTACAAGTTTCGTTATCATAATTATATTAAATATTTTCCCAAACTATATTTACGATGGGCATGCTTTAACAATGGGATAATCGCCCTGAATTTTTTAAAACAAAAACCTTCTTCTTGTACTACTTCTTTCTGAACAATATCAAGCCCATACAATTTATCCCATTAATTACCCCAATTTGCAAAGCGAGGAACACGAAACCTCTTTAATGCTTAAATGTAAGCTTTTTAACTGTAATTCATTTTACTAAATCCAAGGAATTTTACGTCACTCAACGGTTTTGTGAGACTTATTTTCGGATAACTCTTCTGTTTTTTTTTCTGCCTCCTCTCGTGATAATCCTCCGTTGTCGCTGACCAATCACGATGAGTCTTAGTCGAGGATTCTTCATTAATCATGAATCGCTTGCTAGCTCGCGGACGTTTACTGCTTTGATCCTTAAATTTTGTTTGAAATTTAGTTTTAACAAAAGAAACGTTTTTAGTTGTTGAAACTTTTATTAATTTTGTTGAAAGTGTAAAATAATTTAATTTAATAGGAGCCTCGTTTTGCTTATTTTATTTTATTGCACAAAGCCTATAACTAACAGAGTATAGAATCAACATTATTACATACAGCAACTAATTTTTTTAATGAAATGTTATACTTTTTTTAGAATGAAATAATTTTATGGAACATAATTCACGTATTAAATCTGTCTTGTACTAATTGTTACATTCAACACACGGTTTAAATTTTATTACCAATTCATGATATTCAGTCTGCAATCCCTACTTTAAAAGACAAACTGCATCAACTTAATCCAATTATATTGATAAAGAAATATTCTCTTCATTTACACCGCAGTGAGATCCAAAAATCATTTATCGTCTATACTATCATGCACCAATTGTTCGCCAAGATACCATATCGCTTATTTCACGCTGTGGTGGTCCTCTCCTTTTGGTCTTCGTCTTTTAACGATTCGGAGGGCTGAAATAATCGTTTCCACCATCACAAGAGGACAAGGAAAGAAATAGGACTAAATGTGTGCAGTGAGTTGTAAATATAACAACATTGATGATCGCTATTTCTACATTTGCACACTTTTTTCGTTTCTTGGCTACCATTTGACACGAAATGTCGTTAAGCGTATTAGGAATGGAGACTAATGCTGTATCTTGGCCATGTGTTGTCTTGGAATAGTTATTGGGTATAATGAAACTTAATAACAAGAGGAAGAAGTATTTCTTGAAAGAATTTCTACGATTTTTGGATGGATAATAATGAGATTGCTAAATAGAATTGTCTATCTTCTGAAAACGATATTGGCGATTTCTAGCAAAAGGGTTTGTTTTTCGGAAATGGCAACAAATAATTAGTGATAATTTCGTGGACAAGAAACAAATGGGCTTAAGATTTCCTAGGTTTAATTAATTAAGGTATATGTTGGCTTTTAAAGTAATTAAACTCACTAACAATTAATATAATTCCAAAGTTTTATTATTCGACAAAAAGACTTACGATTTTCGTTGGGAAATTCTCTCTTGTAAAAATTTTAATAATAAGATAAGGTTATCAATATTAATTAAATATTGTTGTTTCAGACGTACTAAATAATAATTAATCAACATATTAATTAATTATATCTGTTTAAATTCAAGAAGAAAAATGAATATTTTCAGTCTAGACAGACTGGATTTTGGTTTTAAGCACATTTGATCAAAGAACACACACATATGTATATAAGCCTTAAAGTTGATAACTTTGATTTCAAACACTATAAGTATAATTTAACTACCCAAATTTTCCATTAAAATTTATTTTGTGCAATTATCGAAGATTACTAATTTTTTAAGAAGCAGAACTGACGATTCTCAAATAAAGAAAAATAAACTATTCATGTACTAATTCCTTTTACCCGCACATATAAATATCAGAAAAAGAAATAATTTTATTGAATTAAAAAAAAGTATTAAGAACTAGTCCATGTTTCAATCCTTCAATTCTCAAAAAAGCAGAAATCCGGCGAGTATGCATTGAATCTTGTAATTTTCGAATGAATATATCCACTGACTTAAAACCACTTAAATAACTATATATGGCAGGCGTAGTTAGCGTAGAAAAATGTATCTAATTAAGCAGACGATAGAATAATGAATTTAAATATTTTTAATGGTATTTTATGTGGGGAAAAGTATTGTATCTCAATAATTATTTCACAAAAAAAAATATTTTTATCTGAAAAAAATATCATTTCAATTTGTATGTATTTCTTTTAATGAAACAACGATTCTTAAATTAATTATTCTGATTAAACTTTCTCCCCATTAAAAATTTTGAAAATGCCAGAGCTACTAATCGCTTATTTAAATGCCCTAAAAATAGTTTAGAAATAAAAATACTCATTACCTTTTAGATGAAAATTAGCCTAAATAACGTCTGCGTTACAAAATTAATTATAAAATCCAAACAGAAATATTTTGAAGAGCATCTCGTTTACTGATAATAATTCAGCCGAAAATTCCCCAATTAATTATGGGTCGAAAAATAATAAAAAAAATTAAATATTTCAAAAACTGCTATCAGATGCAATCAATGACTTGCTAAAAGAAAAAAGTAATTATTTTCAAAACAAGAGGAAAAATTATTGCTTCTTTCTTAATGCTTAAGAACAAAATGAATTTGAATGAATTGAAAAAAAGGACCATTATCGTTTGTAAATATATTCTTGAGTTCTTACGGAATTCGATTTAAAAAAGGTAATTCTCGAGATCTTGAACAGCATAAACTGCAGGGATAAATTTTTCTTCTTTTTTTTTTTTTTTTTTTATAAAATGAAACTTATTTCTTTCTCTTATAATCCGGAAACATTTTATTTCTTGAGTGAAATACGCTTGTTTCTGGGTCTAGGAAATTTTCTGTTTCGGTCCTTAGATTTGGAATAAAAAATAATGAAAGAAAATCATACGAAATAATTTATTGACCTAACATGTGCATCATAAATTTTAAGCTTCTATTTTATGTAGTTGTTATCAATTTTATTTTTGTATGTTCAGATAATTTGTTCACTAAGATATATAATTTTTTTAAACATTTAACACTACAATTACTATTTCCATGCTGCTATAAATATAGAAATGTACATGTAAAATCCCGGAAAAGAAAGGATGGTAACATATTAAATGTTAGGATTAATAGGGTAGTATTTCAACACTACGATTTTCCACAGTAATAAAAAATTTTGTGTGTTTGTGGGACGGCATGGCGCAAAAACGGAAAGGTACAGACAGTAAAACTATGAGTGTGATGGTGTGCCCATTGAAGCGATTTTTCCGAAATTCACTTCTGATTTTCTTTTTTAAAATTTAATGTTGAAGTGACTTTTGCATATGTTTGGAAAACATTACGGCCTTTTTTTTCGAAGAAAAAGACGCAAAATTATGTTTTTTACACTATCTGAAAGATCAAAATTTTTTAAAAAAGGAAGGATGCCTTTGTTTCTGACGTGCAAATTAATAAGCCGATTTTCGATGAATTTTTGAAAATAGCACTGAAAAGCAGCGATTTCGGTTTTTTTTTATTTTTAAATCATCCCAATGAAAATGAAAAAATATTCATTCGAACATTAATTACTAACTTCGTAAGTAATTAATGTTCTTTTTCGCCTTTTACTCTCCGCTGAGGAAGACTAGCTCTCGCTAGTTATTGCTTTGAAACATATTACGCCACATGACATCATCATCTATCTTTTTTTACGAAATTCTTAGATGAATTGGTTTGCTTTTAGGACTTTTTGCTGTTTGAGACATTTTTTTAAAAAAATTTTTTTATCAATGTTGATGTTGTCGCTTCTTTGTAGTTTCCGGGGAAGGACATTTTCTCTGAAACATCGGAAGACATTATTCTACCCCTTGGAGGAGGAGAGAGTTGATGATCTTGGATTAAACAGAAGCGGTTGTTTTAAATACTGGACCAGTGGCTCCGAAGAAAAGTTGACCGGCCACTTTCTGCTGTGCCAACAGGCTAAAGAAGACGTCTCATTTTGGCTACTTAGTGAGACAATTTAACTTCTGGCGTTGTTGTTGAAGAGAGTCGCTATAAGTCTAAGCCTGTATGATATTTATTATTTTAATGAAAGCTTATTTATGACTGTATTTGATAACAAGGGTCATCAGCATCCCACCAGAGCCAGTCTTAACGTTTTTTGACTGCATTTTCTTAATACTAAATATTCTTACATCAGTCTAGCCATTCTTTCATATACAAGAACTGAATTTGCCGACTGCAGAGTTAACTGATGTTTCGGTTGATCAATATTCGGCTAATAAATGTTTTGCTTTTTTAAATTGTTCATCAGGAGCTTTAGTTATTAGTCCAAGACGGCACAAGGCATTCTACTATGATTGGGAAACCACAGCAAATGTAGAGGCTTGGAGAATGCCCTTCTACATCTGCAACTGGGAATGAATATGATTCTGATACAGGAAGAGTGTTTGTATATCTACCTCAAATTCCAAATATACTGACTACCAATGAATCGAAATGAGATAAGATAACATACAGATAGATCCGGAAATAGTGATGCAAATATATCTTTTAATGGACATATTTATGTCCGAAACGTTTTGATGAAAAACGTTGGTTCAAAGTTTCTAACTTAAATAATAATTAAATTAAAAATTATATTCTTTTAAGTGATATTTAATTTTAAAAATTGTGCATTTTTACTGCTGTGTTTAAATAAATAACTCCGAAACAATAACATATTTTACCTCAGTGAATTTAAATAGAAGAAATTTCAAACTGAATTCTTATGGAATCACAGAAGATTAGATTTATTAGAATTTTTTTGATGTAACTATTATTGTTTTATTTAACTCGAAACTAATAAATATGAATTCAGAATGTTTCTCTCTCTCTCTTTATATATATATATATATATATATATATATATATATATATATATATATATATGTGTGTGTGTGTGTGTGTGTGTGTGTGTAGAATCCTAACTACAGAAATGGGGTACATGGCTCGTTTTAAAGATGTTTAGGGGTTTTCTGGATTCAGTAGCAAAACGATTTTATAAAAGATGAGATTCAATTAAACTATATATTATTGTACAGCATTGACTAAGTTAAAATAGAACTATTGATTATACATTTAATGAACTATCAGATCGCACGTCTTTCTCTGTTGGTCGCACTCTTCCGTCTAGTCACGGTGACTTCTTCGTCCGCTAGCCGTGCTTGAGCTTCTCGTGCTTGCGCCTCTTGTGCTTGCGCTTTCCGTGCTTGCGCCTCGAAAGACTGGTGTTAAAATGTAAAAATCCTACTGGTCTCAAAATGTAAGAATCCTACATATATATATATATACACACACACGATTTTCTTGTGCCATTGTCCCTCGAGATCCATTAACTCATTTGGGTCCTGAGCCGTTCCGAACATAGCATTAATACTCTTTTTTTATTAAATGTTTGGCTAACAAAAATCAAATAAAAATAGCTACAGCTGTCCAAGATTGTCACATCATTAATATATCTCACCATATGATGCTATCGGAATAAACTAATTAACGTATAGAATTCAATTTGGATAGTTTTCTAGGGACTACTACTTTCTACCAAGAAGATTCGAATGCTTTTGAGATTACGTTCCCTCTTCCTGCTCCGCACGTGTGTTGTAGACTTTAGCTTTGCTTTTCGAGATGCTATCTTCAGTATCTGTGTGTGTATGTGTAAAATATCATCAAAAATAATAAATATAAGTTAACTGATCCCAGCGTTAAGACACCATTTTCCAAGAATACAGCAAAACCAAAAATGCAGCAGTTTCAATGAGTTGCATAGAAGAAAGAGGGCTAGGAGTGAGAGACTAGAGGTCATGGTCGTGGGCTCGTGGCCAAAGGTTTTCGTCGAGTCATGAGTTTGAGTTCTGATGCTACTAAATACCC
This sequence comes from Nephila pilipes, assembly GCA_019974015.1. NCBI lineage: Eukaryota > Metazoa > Arthropoda > Arachnida > Araneae > Nephilidae > Nephila > Nephila pilipes. The sequence continues at coordinate 7,073 of BMAW01015487.1, forward strand.
TCCATGCAGTCCGGAGTTGATGTAAGTTAATTCTATCGTAACTCAAAGTCCTCCTATGTCGTGATATGGAAGTTTAAAAGGGGGTGCCAGCTCAGGTATTGTTCTCGTCACTTGAACGAGATTCAAAATTATGATGTCCATCTCCAATAGCCCTCGAGTTACTTCTTAGTGTGGCGTTAATGATACGTATTATATATATGGTGAGTTTGTGAAATCTTCTTTTATGTATCAAAAATTTAATGGTAGCATTTGAATATCATAATTTCATTATTCTGCGTGTGTTATAAATTAATAAATAAAAAAAGCAAGGACGTAGTATCAACATGGATGAATCCAATGGCAGCATTTCTTTCTTTTTAAAAAACGATTAGAATGAAAAATTACTGGGTATCAAGTCCTGAATCTGTTACTTTGTCAACAAACAGAAATATTTTCTAACAAATTATCCTAACACAACGATAAACGTCATCAATCATCAAATATCCTTACATTCTAATCTATCCCTGTCTTTTTAAGCCTAGCTATACTAACCCAATCTTTTATATCGGAAGGGAAATGTTCTCTTCATTTACAGCACAGCGAAATGGGAAAATCGTTTATCGCCTTTACCATTCCGCGCCAACTATTCGTTAAGATACGAGACCAGTTATTTTACGCACAGGCAGTCCTTTCCTTTTGGTCCTTAACGATTCGGAGGACAGCGGCAATCGTTTCCACCACTGCATTAGAAGAAATGGGTGCGCGTACGAAAGTATGGCATTGATGATTAGTAGTTCTGTGTCTATTCACTCAACTTTTATTTCTTGGCGACCATTTGGCACGAAATATCCATTAAGAAAGTTAGGAACGGAGACTCCTGTCGACGCTTGGCCAAGTGAGGTCTGAGAATAAATATTGGTCTTTCAGGAACTTAATAATAATTGGATGTGGTAGTTCTTAAAAGAATTTGTATCATTTCGAGATGTGGGGATTATAGTTAGTGTTGTGTTTAATGCAATCGGTTTCCTAGCAATGGCGCGTTATGGATATATTTTTGTGTATGGGAATATAAAAATTCACGATTTGAAATTGCGAATGAAAGCGTTATTTTCCTAACCCTTAATTTTATGCAGAATTAAAGTAAAATTCACTTAAGTTCAAGTGTTCGTGGCTCTGAACATTTGCAAACTTATCTGTGATTGTGATTATTTATTAATGTCGCTCTGTTTTTCAACACGAGAGTTATTGGCTGCGGACCTCGTAATTTTTAATTTTGGTCAAGTGACAAGGCGAAACCTTAACTAAAACACTTCCCTTTCAGACTTCCTCAAAACTCCAATAATCAGACTTAAGACTTGGTGCATTACCTCTGCTACACGGCAGGTCTTTCGTTGCTTCGGGAATCGAACCCGAACCTAGACGAAAACAACGCCGGCCACGGGTCCGTGACCTTGACCACTAGCACGGCCACTGAGTCTTTATCCCAGCCTAGCACTCCAAGTTAATCTTGTGATTTTATTTGAAAGAATAGAGGGAAATAAGGAAATTCACTCAAAATCGTAGTGTACGGACTGAAAATTCTTAATGCATTCTTTTGACTTGCTTCTTACTGTTGATGAACAGGACCATTCTCTTTGTTGTGACATTAATGTTTTCAAAATTGCTTTTTGTCCTTCGCATTTTGAACTGGTTACAACGTAATATTCGGTGTCTTCGATAATTTCCGAATCGTACAAAGTATAAAATTTATTACTTTAAAGCTAAAATATAAATCATTTAACTGTAACTTCACAGATAGAATCTTATTCGTTAAAATATATTGTTTCCCACATTGTTCCAATTGTCGAAATGTGATATATGAAGGAACGTACCCATGTTAGGGACGGGAATTGGGATAAGGTAACTCACACCGTGATATTGTTCTGTTATCGTTTTCCCTTTTACTCGGATGTCAATTACTAAGACGCTTTTCCCGTGCCATAAAATCATACTCGTAACTTTTCCAGCCAATGAGACCGTCTTTGCCTTCTTTGGAAGAGGTTCAATAGATGCAACCCATTGTTTTGATTGTGGCTTGATTTCCAGTATATAACGACGAATCCAGATAATGAATTCGACGCAAAAAGACAAGGTCAACTCGTCGCGGCACCAATAAAAACTAACATAAGGTTCAGTGTCAAGTTTGTTTTGGCACCATTTGACTAGCAGAAGCTAATATAATAACACCACCTGGTCATACCAATTCCACTCGTTTTTAAACACAAATATTTTTTGAACAATTCTACGTAACTAAAATTCTAATAATCACACACTTTTTGAACATCTTCACTTGCTTTTTTCACATATTATTCCATACGTACTTTAAATTTTTAAAACCAGAATTAAAATTACAGTTTCACAGGCAAAAGTTTCAGGCTTAATAAAACTTTTATGACGATTTGATAAATCTTCTAGCCATTTTGTATCGCTCGAATATTGCTCTCATAAAGAATGTAAGTTTCCGGGGTAAGCTTAAGAGCTTACCTTCTTTAAGTAGGTAAGGGAATTATGATCCTGAGGCACCCTTGTGGTCTTTTTCTTTCACATGGGGTTTACTGTTTGTGGTAAACACAGGTGAAGCATCCCCGGAATACCCTAGTGATCCTTATCTATTTTCAAACTTCCTTCTTGTCAACCAAATCTTTATCTTCCTTTCCAGTTTCTCAAACTTCTGGATCATATTTACACCTTGTTAGGCGCAGTATAGCCTTATCAGGCTCTTTCTCCATTAAACTAAACCACAATTCACAAACACTCATACATTTCGTGAATATTACTTATATAGCCTCAACAATATTTTAGAGCACAAAAAATTTGTAAAATTAAGAAATTGTGAAAATTTAAATGATGTAGGTATTTAAAAATATTTTAAAATGGGATGTGTGTGTGTGTGGAAAATGCTCAATCCCTGAAAAAATAACAATATTAATGAGTTTATACATTCCGTATAACACTCTTTTATTGTTTTCTTCTGCTTTTATAATTAAGATTACTTTTAAAATCACGAAATTACACAATCCTGGGAAAGAAAGTCATTCACTGAGTACAAACAAATTGCTTTTTACAGATCAACTAATTAATAATCCCAAGCTAATCTTTATCCTACTTTATCTGTGGTAATTACTTCTAAAACCACTTGATTTCACATTTAAATATTGTAAAGATAGTTTTTCTTACCAATCCTATCTAGTTCAAGGCTTTAGATGAATTAAATATGAGGGTTTGAGTCCCTGATCCCTAACAGAACCTTTCTGGATTCGTTCCAAAGAGCCCTGAATTTATTCGAGTCCGATATATACGCCTCGCTTAATAAATTCATTATCTTTATTAATCACTGAGCTACCAACCACAGTATTAAACACTTCACTGCTTCTATATGCATTTCCACAATTGATTACACTTCAATAAATCAAATCTAATCTACGTAAGTCACGTTTCATTTATTGGAAGAGATTTTCAATTCAAAATAAACTCATGAAAAGATACCCAAAATGTTAGTGGAAGGGAAAATAGCGATAAAATTCACGTCACAATGTTTAAAATTAAATATTTATATTATTTCTAAAAATTTAGGTATATGATTTTAAGATATTCCTTGGAATACTAATTCTTACTTTGAAGAATATCTTGAAGTAACTGGAAACTGGAATAGTTTTAAGTCCAAAATAATTAAGGCCAGATTTTTTTTCTAAAGTAATAATATCTTTTAATAGATGCGCACATACTTAGAGTTATGTCGCCATATTAAGAATATATCTTCGCATTAAAATTTGGATATCTGAAGAAATTCGAAACTTCCTACTTTAAGAAAAATGTTCAAGGTTCTAGTTTTATTAAAGTAAACATGCATTTTTGCTTTATTTTTCAACATAATCTTTTTTTCATTTACTGAATTTCGTAAAAGTGTGAAAAGAGCTTTGAAGAATATATCAAAAATTCATCGTTTTATGATAGATGAGGTATTATTTTCTTTTTGATAACAATACAAGCCAGAAGGGGAAAAAATGAGCTAGGATACAACAAAGTTCGTTTTTATAGAAGAATTCAATATTCCACCAAAATTTTTTTCCACTACTTCCTTAAACTTCGGAATTTTTAAAAATAATTTTTAAAGAACATACACAGAGTAAGATCTCGGGCTTAGATATCCATCACGCGAAATTGACAAGAATTGTGAATTTTTTAAAGCTTCTCAAACGTAATCTTTTTTTTTACTGATGAAGCAAAAATACATAGTAATAATTTTTTTTTCCAAAATATTTCGCATCGACTGGGACTTTAATTTTCAAAATAGAAGAATATTCCATCTATTTTAAGTTTACAATAAAATAAATTCCGTCTATTTTTACATTAATAGAGCACATATATGATAGCAGCAATATTTTTTCCCATTCGTATGAAAAGGATAACATAATTTGAAAGCTCTGCACTTTTGCTGAATTCTATTTCGTGAAAATTTATAACATGAAAAACAATTGTATTTCCGAGGTTAAATTCTAAACGAATAATAGAAAACTAATTTCTTAGAAAACTAAATTTTTAATTCAGTAAATGAAAAAAAGGGATTGAAATTTATTTTTGAAATTTATTTAAATTCTTTTGTGTATCTTTTTAGATAGTTATTTCAAAGTAGCTATTTTATAAGATACTAATCTAGCTACTTATTAAATTTCCCTTTATTAGTTCTTTATTCTTTTATCTTTCTTCATTTTCTATTCTTCAAATATGCAAGAAATGTTTCAAAATTTCAAGATGATGAAAAAGGAAATTATATATTTCATATACATACAACAAAATACACATTGAATATACATTTCGTGGATCTTTAAATGCGACTTTTTCACATTGATTCAACGTTAAATAAAATAACGGTAACAACTCTTCTTTTTGGAGAGAGTAATTAAAATAAAATTTGATCAAAAGCATCTCGAGAATACGATTCTTCTGAATAAATTATTAAAAACACAGTTGTTGAGATTAAAAGTATTCACTTGACTGAAAATCCTTCTTAAAATTTTTCAGTAATAAATATTTTAATTTCGCCATCTGCTTATGACATTTTAAATGTATCACTTCTAATGCTTTAAGTTTTTTTTTATATTTTTATTTTATTCATTAGTTGCTCTTACTCTCTGTTATCATTTATTTATTTTTATTCATTCATATTTTTCACTATTGTTTTCATTTTTGTTGTAATATTATTTTCTGAAAGTATCTTCCTCTTATCCTCGTTCACTTTCCTTTCCCGCTAAGTTTGTAATATATTTATTTTCATAACTGTTCATAAAATACTGAAATTTGTTTTTTTATATTAAATTTGTAACTTTTGTTTTTAATTGCTTTATCTTAAGCTGTTATTAATGTTTTGATTAGGCTGTGTTTTGTTTGGTTAACATAAAAGTGCTGAAATCGACCTTTGGACTGACAAAAATGGTACAATTATAATGTGGCTACAGTTTTTTTTTTTTTTTTTTTTTTTTTGTCGTCTTTTGAATTGTTTGATCCATCTTCAAAACATATTTTATGATAAACATTCATTCACAGGCACAGCACACACTATTTCTTTTTTAAAAAAAGAATTCTATAAACGTTTACCATGTAAAGGTTTTTATTTTACGTTTCCATCGTAACGGTATAACCAGTGACGGGATTTTCTATAAAGTTTACATTTTTAAATCTACTACTACTAATAATAAAACACATTCTATTTTAGGAAATATCACGTAATAGCCATATTCTATGAGGTATTAGAAATGCATATTGAGGAGTATTATTTTATATATGAGCACTCATAATGAACCAAACGCACTCCCATTTCAATACATTTTGTAAATATTTTCGAATTCCAGATATTTTTCTGTTTTTGAACTCAAAAATACATCTGAGAAAATAATGAATGGATTGATAAATTAGAAACCCCTAAAAACACGAAGTTAAAATAATGTTTATAAACATAACAGTCTATACATGGATTATAAATATTTAAGCTTCTTTTTTAAAAAAATTAAATTAAAAATATAATTTAGAAATAGGAACAGAAAATCGTCAAATTTCATAATATTGAATTTTTTTTTTAGATTTCAAAAGATAATAGTCGATATACTGAATTAAGGTTACCGTCTATCGGCCATTTTAATTTCGTTAACTTAATGTTAATTCTATGGAATTTTTACTACCGTCCTTAAATCTTTACTATTGTATCTATTTGAATGTAATCAAGTGCATCTGAAAGAGTAAAAAATAACGATGGTTTCTGTGGAATTACTTTTTCCTCTGTTTTTAATAATAATTTTTCCCTATTTAAATTATTCGTTTGTGTGTTTTACGGTCTTTAAAAACACATTCTAAAACATTTTTAAAAATCAGGAACAAATTGCAATTCCGCCGAAATTTTCATCACTTTTAACTCTTTCGGGTGCACTTTTTCGTATTCGAATAGATAACACAGTAAAGATCTGAGGACGGTATAGAGTAGAAAGGACATAGGGTTAACATTATGCTCAAGAATTCAAAACGGATGGTATACTGGAACCTTAATAACTAATCACGTACAATCAGTTACAAAAATTGGTGGCTGCAACGTATCTTTAGATTTAATATCCGTCAAACCTGATTGATTCGTCTCGTCAAAGTAAGGTTGACATATCATAAAATTGATCCATTTACTTAAATCTTTCGAACAGGTCTCTTGGTAACAATAAATCTACATTCCTTTACTCTATTACTGTGCTATTAATTTACCTTTTCGCTATGTTTCTATTCCGAACGAAATCGATGTTACATTACCGAAAGGGCTAGTGAAGGAAATTAACAATGCAAGTTTTTGAAATAATTTATTTTCCTCGATACTTTCAAGACAAATGAATAATTCTGGATTCCAAACATCAAAATTGAAGTTCGCGTTAAAGAAATTTGAAATTCAAATATATCGATGCGAAGAAATAATCAGTTTATTTATATATATCGGTATTTTATTATTGTGTTCAAAAATATGCGGATTAAGTGATGTATTCACTGTTGTGAACAAATGTGGTTCACAATGAGCATTAATAATAAATGTATTGCAATGATACGAGTATATCATTAAAAAAAACAGAGATTTTAAGAGAGACAAAGACATTAAACAGCTGAAAACCTATCGATTATCGATTCTCTTCTGGTTTAAATCAAACTTTAATATTTATAAGATTTTTTTTGTGAGATATTTTCTAATATTTCTCATCGCTCGAAAATTTCGACAAGAATTCTTCATTAAGTGTCCCGTCTACCAGTCATTTGAATTTGTCAACAAAATTTTAATTTTATGGAATTTGTATTCCCCCTCCCACTCAAATCTAAATTATTCTGTTTATCTGTATGCAATGAAACATATTCGAGAGAGAGAGAGAGGCAGAAATAACGAAGATTTTCGATGAATAACATGTTTTTTTTTCCCCTCGGAGTCTCGAAAATACTTAAAAATATCCATTAAAGTTTTGAAATCTCATAAGCGAATCATTAAAACATGCACAAAATTTATTTTTAGAAATTGGTGGAAAATTTTAATTCCACGAAAAATCTTCAAAGTTATTTTGACTCTATAGAAAGTATTTCATTGCATTCAAATAAATTTAACTACGAGAAAAAATAGATGTTTCATAGGATTAAAACTAAATCCGCGAATGCAAAATGATTGGTTGACAGAAACCTTGAGATGGAAGATATTCATAATACCTTCTAAATGCATCGCTATTGATATTTTTAGAGAATTAATTTTATTTCGAATTAGTTTGAATTCGAAAAAAGTTTTTCAATTAATTTTTCTCTAGGGGTATACGGGATCTAATGGCTACATACTTCATAATTTTGGACCATGTTCAAGTGATTAAGACGACGCCTAAGTTGGCACCTTACTCTTCATAACTACCAAACAACTCCATGGTTCTTATTGGTGTGTTGATGCACGTTAAATTTGTCATATTCAAAGTTCACACGTCAGTGTGGCGTGAAAGTTAAAAGAGTGGAAGTTCAGCTCGGGTCGTCATTTCGCCGTAGTTCAAAGTTTCGAGGCCAATTGCCAGCTCCATTAGTGATTCTATCAGGCAAAATTACTTCAAAGCAGCCAACTAGCCACTTGGATTTGTATAACTCAGAAGTTCTTCAAACAATCCTTCTTTCCAATGTTTCGAGCCAGGTTTCTTATTTAATGATAACGATTGTTAAAAAATATTTGCATAGATTTTTGATTTAAAGTTGTTTGATATAAAGATGTTGAATTCTATTAAAACATTGGGCCAAGTCTTACATCATAATATATTTTTAGTGAATGTTCCATCAAAGAAACTGATGTAAAGTTTTTTTTATTTTTAAGAAAAGTGTAAATTCACCTAGAAAATACACTGAGACATTATTAAATTAATATAATGGATGCCATGTACGAAGTTTATGCAATCGTTGTGTATGTATTTAGATAGTATTCTCTGCTGATTAATTGAATATCTAACAGCAGTTATCTGCATTGAAATGGATAATATATACCATATTATGTATATTGAATTAATATAAGCGACACATTCGTGCAATTTAAATTGCAGATTGGGTGCTCTCCCCATATGTTAGCTTTACTGAGCTGAAAGAAACGGATATTTATAGCCTTGTTTTCATGTTATATGAATGTTTCTAAAACTGTCATCAACATTCCTCAAATTCACTCATTTCGCATTAAATTATAAATATTTATTCAATTAATCAATATTATTATTAAAGTTTTAATCAAAACGTCTGGAGTAAACGTCTTTGTTCAATAAATTTCTCAAAGTTTTTTTTAAAGGAAGCTAACTGTTTTGGATATGGAATTTTGATGCGATTGATGCATGTCACAATTTTTATTGCATAAATGATTATATTGCTAACTTTCTTTAACTTTAAGAAATGTGAAAGAACTTGAAACTGATTTAAAAAAGTGATTTTAAACCTTTAATTTACAGATTTTTCTAAATTTTCCCATGCAAAGAATAGCCATTTTGGTTAAGTGAGATTTTGAATTCTCGAGAGAGAGAGAATATTTGAATATTTACTTAACCTAAAAATAGAACTAGAAAGTAAGAAAAAACCTGAGAAATACAATATCATGTCATAAATTCCAAATAAAAAGTAAATAAAGAAAGCAATAATAGTTAACAGCACTTAACGAGTATAAAAAACGCGTATAGGTTTTAAAATCAAGTAAAAGTGGATCTCATTTCATTTTATATAATACATAATATATAAAATAAAATGAAAGATTAAAACCAGAAATGAGTGAGAATAAAACTAAACGAAAAAAAAAGTTCTATGCAAAGTTTTGCAAATATTTAGCCAAACTATAATTAAAAATGAAGCAAACGATAAAGGATTGTAAAGTGATCTGGTAAGTCAAAATGCCCCACCTAAAATAATAGCCCCTTGGGTGACTAATTAGAAAATCAGATAAAATAAGCAATGCAATTAAGATGATAGGCAAAAAGGGATGATTGTTTTTAAGTTGTAGCAACTGTCATCTGCCTTTTTCCTACAAAATTATTTGGATAATATCTATGTCTAGAGTAACGATTTGGTTGTAGTCTGTTGTTTAAGAATGAAACTAAAATGAAACTGTAAATATACTGCTTCTTGAAATTTTTCTAATAAACACAAAATAATAAATGAATATTTTTTTCAGTGCATGAAAAGTGATAAGAGGGAGAAGAAAAAAAATTTTGATCAAAGTATTGGTATTCGAAAACAGTTCACCGCATTTATTCTTTAGTAAGAAATGAATTATAAAATGAATGTGATTCTGAAAAGAATATAATATTGAATTTTTTTTCTGTTCATAAAATGGGCTAATTTAATAATGACCACGTAAAAGATATAATCACGTGTTTCCCACTCAAGTCAAAACTGACATCAGTTTTGTACTATTTGCTGTAATTGTAAATTCTATTTACAATATCAGATTGAATAATTACGTAATGATATACCATTGAGCTGACTTTATTAATTTTAATAGTTAGCTGGAATTTTCATAATTATAATAGTTATAATTTATTTTGACAATCAATTATATATATATATATATATATATATATATATATATACACTCATGGACAAAGAAATTAGAGGAAAAAAAGGGGCATACAAGTTCTGTATGATGTCTTGAGACATTTCGTTCCATATTTGCTGTAACCTTGCCTCTAGTTCGTTCAAACTCGTGGGATGCCCAACTTTCCGTCCCAAATGATCCCAGATATCTCGATTGGAGACTAATATGGGGATCGGGCAGGCCAAGGAAGGCTAGTAACAGTGCTGAGACAGTCTTGTGACACCCTTGTCATGTGAGGCCGAGCATTGTCATGTTGATAAATGGCTCTTGGGAGCCGTTGCATGCGTGGCAACATATATGGTTGCAGGATATTATGGACATACCGCTGGGCTGTCATGGTATGGTTTTCGTTTGAATGACATCTCTCTCTCTCTCTCGGATCCACTGGTCCCAACACCTCCTCACAACACAATCAGAGCGACCTAATTGACGAGCTACTCGCTTAGCTGACCACCCAGCTTCCATCATGCCGATGATTCTCCCCCTCTCAAACTGAGACAGCTGCTCATATTGTCTTCGAAAACAGCGTAATGGCATGTCTACCTCAGTTCTTCCTTTATAAACGATTCAGCACACTCAAACAAGCTTTGGTTACCATTTTTATACTCCACGGAGAACGACGTTAAACGCCCTCTACCGGCTATACGTAATGCGCAATCACGCTACATTTCTAATCATTTACATATCTCCTCGATATGTACCTTCATGCCAAGTTTCGTTACGATCCCGCAATTATTTCTTGGTGCGCTAATTATTTTTTTTTGTCCACGAGTGTATATATATATAAACAGTATAATCAAGTTTTTTTAAAATAACCTACGTATAGATGGCTTTATTACTAACAGTAATTTGTAATATTCTAATATATTATAAATGAAACAGTAAAAATATAAATAAATTTTTATTTAAAATTGTCGCATGATTCTTGAACATTAAACCGACCTATATAATGATAGAACACGTCTGAATGTTCGGAACATCACCATTCAATAATGAATGGTTACATGTTTGGGAGAAACTTCTTGACATTCACCAACATCAAAAGAGTCGATGTAAAGCATTTATTTTCCTTTTACTCTTGAGCTCCAACAGTGCATCTAAGTACTTTTAATGTCCAAATCCTGTAAACTCGCTTCATAAATTTCAAAAACTTATGCTTTGCGCCCCAAAAGATAAATAAATATCAATACCTGCTTTGGAAAAATCTGCAAAAAGCACCGAATTTGTGCCATCAAGAGCAACAATTTCCCTTTTATTCCCTGCTTGCCCTTCCGAAAGGGAAAAAAAAAAAAAAAAAAAAAAAAAACCACAGAGCCCCGTTTTTCACAGTTTCTTTTGTGAATGTCTTTATGGTTCGCTTCTTTATTTATTCTTTTTATATCTGTTCAACTTGAAAAGAGATTTACCTCTAAAGGAGAAAAGATTGAAGACCTGTTTTAAGCGTTATTTCAAATTTTATAACCGGTATCGAGTCTTTGAAAAGGTTTTAAAATATAAACAGTTTTTGTTTCTCTCATTTCATTGTTTATCGGAGTTATGTTTCTAAAGTTGTCTTTATGGATAAGCGTATTAAATCTGAGATTTATTTTTCTAATAAATGAAAGGTTTCTTCGTATCATCTTTTTTTCAATTGGGATAAAAATAATCATCAGTTGCTAGCACTTGGAATTTGCAGTACTCTAACGCATAATATTTATTATAACATATGATAATATTTAGGAAGTGCGTATTTAAAATTGTGAAATTTTTACAATTAAATTACGTTTTAATTAAACTTTAATTGAAACCCATTATGTAAAAGTATTTATTTTGTATTAGATGTATTTAAATTTAGATTATTTGCATTTACAATTATACAAAAATAGATTAAGCGCTTTTCTTAACAAACTTCTTAAGTCAAGGTAATTTTTGTAAGAAAAACACTAATAGGCATAAACATAAAATTTTTAATAACATCACTTTTACAAGATAATTAAAAACACTCTATACCGGAATTTTATTTTCAATTAAAAGAAATAATTTTGCTGTGTAATGTACACAAATGTTTAAAAGAAAAATAAATCGATATTGATAACATTTCAATATTTAATCGATAATATTTTTGATATTTAAAGCAAAACATGTAGAAATTATTCTTAAGGAGCCAGATACATGTACTATTTTTACACCTTTCCATCTTTAAAAAAATTCTCAGTAAAATATAATTTATTTAATCAAATAATTTGTACAACTATTTCATCACAAGAAACCGTTGTATGTGAAGAATTTCATACGCATTAGGCATCGCTTGCATCTATTTCGCAGCCAATTTTGAAATAACAAACACTTTAGTTTCCCTGAATAAATTTAGAACTACAAAATTAGTAGGTCTTTTTAAAAGCTGTCTTTTCTAAACCTTTGAACACTTTTGAAAATATAGAAGTGCGCAAATATTAATATAATTTTGTTTGAAGGAACTCTTTTCAAATATATATCGATACTCGTTTATTACATCGAACATTTATGAATTATCAACAGCTACGCAATTTTTTTCATCTTAATATACGGAATTAAAAGCCTGTTTAGGATTACACGATAGGAGACAAAATATGTAGAACATATCGTATACAAAGTAAGAACGACTAATCAAATAGAAATACCCAGTAAAAATATAATTTTTAGTATTAAAATTGGAATATTTATACATTTTCTGCAAAAGTGTTCTAAGTTGGGTCATATTCTCTTTCATTAGGTGAATATGACATTAATGTGTAGTCAAGGAATTAGAGTAAAGCTACTTTTGTTCCTATTTTACCTTTTAATTCACCTATAAAATTCACTTCACATAGAAAATTTTTAAAAAAAAAAAAAGAAAAAAGAAACATCAAACTCTGAAATCAAAGAAATGTCATTTTATTTCACACATAAAATTATTCCAAAATTTATCTTTATTTAGTTATTTCAAGCCCAATAATAATAGCAAAAAAATATACTTCAGCTGCATAACACTAAAAAAGTCAATACAAAACTGTATTATATACGGTTTTAAAAAACTTCAAATGTTTTACCCTTAAATATTTCTTATAATACCCAGCTGAATTGTAGAAGTATTTTTACTAAATACATTATAATTTGAAGATTCATAAATTTTAAACAGCAAAAGACATTCGTAATATTTGTCAAGCGAAATAGTTTATCTGCATTTCGATCGAAGTAGAGAGATACCATGAACAAATTAAAGGTCATCAATAAAGTTTTAAAAAGGAATATCTTAACATATAGCTAATAGATACTTAAATACATAAAATTCTGCGTTTTACAATCTAGTACCCTTTTTCTGCTAAAGAATCAAAACGAAGTAAAATACATAAAGGGGAACCTAAGAATTTTATTCCAATTTAGAAGGTTGTATGTTGCTTACGCGTCTTGAGATAGGAAAAAAAAAAAAAAGAATGAATAAATAAATAAATTTTAAAAATAAGGAAAGAACACACCCTACTTTTCAATCGTATTAAGATATTTCATGAAATTGTTTCATGCTCTCTATTTCTAGTATATATCGATTTATAATATACTTTAAAGAATTTTACTTTTATCAAAAAGAAAATTTGAGTATTCTAAATTTAAACTACACCTTTGCTGCTAGCAGCAGAGAGAATTATCTCCCACAAAGTACTAAATTTTTATGAACATAAGTATTAAATATCTTAGTGTAGATAATTTATTCATTTCACGTGGATTAATAAAAATATCCATATTTTCATACAAAAGTATTCATATCCTCATATAAGCGATGGGGTTAATCGCAACACATTTGCAAGGTCTTAATTACATGCCCTTTATGCTCGTATTCCGAAGGCGACTTTAAATACTTTCCCTATTTTTTTTTTCTTTTTTTCACGAGTAATTTCAAAACTTTTAGTTAACGTTTTTATTTTGTATGACGTTTAGTTAATAATAAACTATTTACAATGATCCAATTGAGACTTCAAGAATGCTTAAAGTTAATAACATCCACATGTTTCACGCACAATTTTGAAAAGGGCACATTAAGTGTTATCTAATTTGCAGTTTTCTTTTTAGCTAAGAGAGTTTCGTCGCTTTTTTTATACGGAGAATAAATGTTGAATACGAGCTAAAAATAACTCTTTACACATTATTCTTTAAAATATATTTGGATATAGTGTCAAAGTTTACTATACAATGTGATTTATATATCTTAATTCGATTGAAACATTGTTTATGACATTAAAAAATGCCAACATTTAAATGCCTATCTTAGAAAAAGGGTAAGCAGAGATATTTATTTTTAAAAATTAAATATCAAAAAGCGGGACAAAAATATTTTAAAGAAAGGAAATATAGTCAAATTTTAAAATTGTTTCGAGAAATTTAAAATTTTGATTTAACTCATTTGGAACAAATTTAAGAATGGAAACATTTTCTAGGATTTATAGTTTATCTGTGAAAGAAAGATTTTCAAACCACGAGGGAAAAACTTCACATATTATAGTTTACCGTGAAGTTATGGAAAAGAAAGCATAGCTTTGGGAGAATTTTATAATAAATGATTAATATTTTAAAGAACGGAGAATAGAATTGTAAAGAAATTAACTAAAAATCTAAATCCATTTAAGGCTGTCTTCTGCCAGTATTATACAATATAATATAAATTAAGGTTGCTTTTTAGGTAGAAAAAATACTTCCGTTTATTAATATAATATTTTGATTTTAATCAATTATTAAAACCCTCCCCATGAAATTTTTAAAATAATTTCTCTTTATGTCATTTCTCTGCAAAATAGTTCATATATATTTCTCTGTAAAATGTGTTATCATTTGGAATTACACTACTACGCCAAATGAAATTTTAAATTTGAATGCTAAATTGAAAAACTGTATATTTAATGATGTATTTAAAATTTTACATAAGATTATGAGAGAGAGATTAATATAGAGCCATGGGTAAAAGTATTAGGCATACCTATATTTTTAAGATATATTTAAGAGTAACAATCAAATAGAAATTGATTTCGACAAACAATTATGAATTTTTATTTTAAAATCATTGTAGCTTGCAAAAAATAAAAGCAACGAACAAATAAGTTTTCAGTTAGTTTTATCGTTTGCTAATTAAACGAGTTTTGATAAAATATCAAGCTACTTTGTTTTATATTTATTGAATTAATATTTTTAATCGAGATTGCTAAGAAAATTAAATGTGAACGATGTTCTATACAATATATTTTGAGACGTTTAAAAGAAACGTATTGATATTTGAATAAAAACATTGGGCGAAAAAACGTAATACTGAATCGTGAAGTTAGAACTTTGATTCAAAGATCAATAAGAAATCGGAAAAAAACTATTTTTTGCCCACTTGCTTCAGAGTCATTACCTCAAATTGGGTACCCAATTCGTGTTAGAACTGTCAGAAGAAAAAAGACTGGTAGTTTCTGATTTGAAAGGTTGTTTGCCAGTCTAGAAAGACACCAAGGCTCTGGCAAAGAAACATGGAAGTAAAATTTAAACAGCCGCTTTCGCACTGAGCAACAATGGTCAAATATTCTATTTTACGATCAATCCATCTTTCAGGTATATGTGTAAGCTTTGTTTTATTTCTGTTTCCCGCATAAATTGTCTTTCAAACATGTGCCCAACATATTCTTTAACACTAATCTCTTAAAAAGTATCAATCTTCTTCTTAATTTTCAGGTGTTTGGTACACCTGTTGCAGTCTACATGAGACAACGAATAGGTGAAAAATACAACATCGAGAGCATAACTCTCATTTGAAAATATGGAGGAGGCAGTATAATGATCTGGGATGCATGGAAAATTTCAGGAAGGTTGTGCAACATGCCACAAATCAGTGGCATCATTACAATAGACTCTCTAATCTGATTGAACAAGTGTGAAGTCTTTTATGGAGTAAACTATGACAACAGTCAAAAACATAAAGAGTCACTTAAAACTGCTGTTGAACAAGATTCCTAGTACAATGTTTTCCTTAAATTATTTTGAGCATTATCGCTAGAATCTAAATTGGGATGTGCATTCCATTTCAACTCTACGTATTTGCTAAGCAATTTAAGGAAATAAAAGTGAAAAGAGGGCTAGTTGAAAAATGTAGACTATATAGAACCGAGAACTTAAATATTTACAAAGAATGAAACTAAAAATAAGAACGTTACTCACAAAGTTAGTTAATTGTTTTTGTTCAAGAATTTGACATATATTTATCCAGTCTCTTCGTAACACTTACAGAAAAATTTCCCTACAAAATGTTTTAGCTGTCACCCCCCTCATATATATATATATAAAGAAATTTTATGCAACTTTGTGGATAAACTAACATTGTTGAAAAGTTTGCAATGTCAGGAACAAATGGAGGAACATAATTATCTGTCAGTTTAAAAAATTAGTTATAAAAGAGTTGTCATGTTATTTTTTTATAATTCACTTTGAAAATTGAATTTATTCACGATCAAGGCTTTTTTTTTAAAAAAAAATAAATCCTTCATAAAAGATAAATATTTAACCGATAATTTGTTTCATTGTTGTGTCGTTTTGAATTTTAAAAAACCTTCTATAATGGAAATAAAGCATATTCTATGCATGCTGCGTTTTTCGAATAATTTATATGTTTTTTGTTCATATAGAAAGTCTTCATATGATACATCTTACAATTTCATTTATGGTTAGACCCTTAAATGGCACATAAACGTCAAATTACCGTATTTACCTATACTAGAAAAATCATCAATATCCGTTAAAAAATCATAACCACCCACCGTACCAAAACTTACTCAAAATTACCTCTCAAAACCAAAGGATCTCCGAAAAATCGGATGCCATTATCAAATCTCTCTAGATCTCCACCCTTGTAAATAGAAGGAGGGGAGGGGGAACGTTACACGCCTTCCAGCAGGAAAACTTCCCCAAGGCTACCAATTTTCTTACCACCTCCCTCTCCCATTCCGTGCTGTCCAGCAGTTACAGGAAAAGGAAGACTACACCCGGATAACAGGCCAAATGACATGCCTCCTCCATCAAAATGACGGTCGCTTAAGACCCGGACTCTATCTGGGCTTCTTGATCGATCACCTGAAAGAGGAGCTCTTAATTTTCCCTTGTTGTTTTCAGTCTGAGATTTCGGGAGCTGTCTCCCCGACAGAGAGCAGGTTTTGACGGGAGAAGGGTAGAGCGCTAACATTTTGTTTGCTTTGGGAAATGTCTCCCGCGGAAAGGTTGTCCGTGGGGGTGGTTTGAGCATGGAAATGCGATAGATGCTCTATTTGAGAATCGGCAAGGGGTAGGGTCCGATGAGAGATTGAGTACAGGGATGTGGTGTTACATCGATGGGTTGAAGTTGAGTCTGATGTGTGTTCTTTAAGTGTTGTGAGTGAAATGGCAAAGTTTTAGAAGAGGTATTTGATACCTCGCGCCTCTTAAAGATAACGAATTCCTTAAACTAGGCAGATTTTCGAGAGTTTTAAGGGATTTTGGCTGGTTTTAAATGCCTGATAATGATTTTGGGTTGTGATGCCCGATGAACAAAATTTAATGTTAAAAATTATACATTTAATTTGAGTAAGGTTCGGAAAGTAGAAATTCTAATTTGCTCATTCAACGCTGGCCTAAAGAAGGGGTAGACAGACTTATAAACACTAATTTCCACACAGATATTCTATGACCTATGTTAATGGCGGATGTATCTTATATGATAAAAAAAGGAAACATAGCAATGCTTCGCTAAAACTGAATTTGAGAATACTTATCTATTAAATGAATACAATTGAAGTTTGATGTCAATTCATGTCTTCAACTAAAATGACATGAATTGAATTGTGAGTGATAATTCTTTTCGTTCTTGTTTCATTAATTATTTTTCTTTTTCTTTAGATGGTTAAATTATTTTACTGCATATGGGAATCCAATTTGGAAGTATTTCATTCATTAATTTTTTGTATCCAGTGTCTTCGGGCAAAATGCTTTCTTAGAATTTTATTTTAAATAAATAAAATTAAATATTAATAAAATATCGAGACATAATGATAATGATGAGTCTGAAAATTATTATTTGCCTTCTCCCCCGTTATTTAAAACTTGTTATTCAATCTATGAATATTGTATGAACTGCATGAATATTTTATAATCAAAAGGAGCATTGTATGAGTCATATTTGATAAATGATGTATTATTTATGTTATAAATAATTTATAAAAAATTGTATTTATAAGCAATTTTAAAATAAAATCTTATTAATTTTATCAATTTTTAAAATCTTAAAATTCTTATTTAATAATACAAAATTTGTAAATTATCAATGTTACAATTTGGTTTCAATACTTTGTAGGTTTTTGACGTCATACGATACGTAATGATAATTTGGCGAATTTACCATCGTAATGAATTTGACGATTGGTACCTAATACTTCACTTTAACCACGCGTTGTTAGAAATAAATTACTCGGATCCCGCCAGGAGGCGCCTTGTCTCGTGTAAGTGAGAGCGCACGGGTTCATGGATAATATTTTCAGAGAATGCTCTTGGATCTTGACCGCGTAAGGCGGGTTATTTCTCCTGACCGCAAAAGCGGGTTAAATTGTAATATGGGCTCTTTGGAAGCCTTGAATTGTTTGTAAATAGTATAATTATTTGTTTATATGTGTGATTGGCACGTGGAGACCTTAAATAAATGTGTATTTAAATTAATTGCTCTCCCTATTTTGGCTTGGTGGATAACATCTTCAACACGTGTGTCATATTTCATTCTATATTCTTCTAAACACTCATAGTACTATTAAAATCAAACAGGGAAAATTTCAGCGAAATCGGGTCGACGGAATGAAATCATTACAGAATTTTAAAATCGCCAAATTTGACGTGGGCTGAATATTTCATTTTAATCGTAAAATCAATAGTTCTTTCTTAAGAATTTCAATCAAACCACTCTTTAAGCACTTCTGTACGGCACACAAAGACGAGCATTGCCTTTTATTTATATAGATAATAAACAATACACTGAGGCAATACATTCTGTTTCCCATGTTAAATTTATAAGCATTTCTAAACTATTAGGTTTGTACAGGGGTTTTCAAAATTGACTTTCTAATTTTGAGTCCTGAAAGAATATCAGATAGAAGGAAACAGAAGTTGTAACTAATTCAGTTAAAAACATTATTAATTTTATGGCCATCTTATTAAGCATACCACTTATTTTACACTTTTCTCTATCATTGTTTTGAAGTTTGGGAAAAAACCATTTTGAAACACTCTGCATTTACAATTTAAAATATTACATAGATAATGATTGTATATTATTACTAAAAAAGTGTATTAAATCACAGTCGATACTTGAGTTGGTAACTCACTCTCTTAATTTCCACATCACACCAAGTGAATATTTTGAGACTCAAGGAAAAACACAGATTTATTATTAAAATGTAGTTATTAATGTTTTTTCTGCTCATTTTGGGGAGTGTATTATTGTGTACCATTTAATTTCGTTTTCAACCCGCCGTTTAATTAATAAGCCAAATGTTCAATCCCGAAATGGCTGATTATGAAAAAAATACTGAATACAATAGAAATGTATAGAGAACGTAATGGATATTTATTAATTTGTATACATAAAATAAAAAAATGTAAATATTTCAATGATTTTAAGTATCATTTGTGTTAAATTTCTCTCTTTTATACACAGAAGCGCATGCAATTTACGAGAAGATTCCAGAAGATTGTAAAGCTTGCTAAGATTCGATAAAATTATTGTTTTCATTTCAAATATTTTAAGCTGAATTACTAATTTATTCCCTGTTCAATGTGTTTAAGAGATTTACCATAGTAACTGTTGGAAGAAAATGAAATTGTTGTCAATAGCTTTGTATATTATGGGAGTGTTTTAAGTTGCACAGGCCACGTTAACTCAAATTATTTAAGTCAATGTCAGTGAAGGAATAATACTTCTTACACAGTTACTATATATTGCTTTTTCATCCATTTTTTTTAAAAAAAAATGTCAGTTACAGTGAATTTTGCAACGAAAAACCATACAAATTAATCCAGAAAAAAAATTATCAAATCTTTAATAATACTCTCTTTAGTAAGAGTATATTCAATCTTTAATTTTTTAATATAAAAATAATAATTATAAAACTTAGTTTTTTTTAAAAAAAATTGCGATAAAGGAAGAGTAAAACTCTTATATTCGGGAGTTTCGTATCAATTCGTAAGTCTTACCAAAAAATGGCAACTTTGATAGAAAATATTATTTAAAAATAAATGAAGGAAAAGTTAACATATCCTTTTTTTTAAATTTAAGGAGTAAATATAGTTTTGTGAAGGAGATGAAAAAAAAATACTTTTCAATGCTTGAGGTTATCAATCATTTTAATTCATGCACACGATATCGATTCTATACAATTTGTAACTACGATTTCAATTCTAGACTATTTCATGTTTTGAAACACTGCGAAATCTCCCTCAAAAGAATAAAAGTGATGATTTTTTTTATCTGTTATATATATTTTGTTCCCTTCAATTTTAGAAGAATTTTACATGGATTTTCATATCTTTATAAAATACTTAAAAACATTAGCTGAAATCCTAAAAAAGAAAGGATAATCAAACAGAAACCTTCCTCATTTTTTTTTTAATTCTTAAACCGCATTACATTCCGTTCAACACAATAGTAAAGCTATAAAAAGATTATATTAGTGACTTTATACCATTGATTAACATTACGCTAAAGGATTCACAACAATTGGCTGAAAGGAACCTTAAGAAACAATTTTTTGTGAGTGAATTTTTTAAAAATTTCCCACCACAAGTATATTTTTTAAAATCAAGAGCCAAGTTTTCTCGATATTCTAATGTTCGAGATGCAATGGCAGCAGCGATGCATCAGAAAAATTCAATACAGTTGTATAGTACATAAGATTTTTAGCATCACCCTATAGGAGAATGTCTAGGATATTTGTAGAAAGAAGGAGGGAGCCAATCAATGACGTCATCTCGGTCAATTTTCCATACAATTGAAGAATGATTAGCAATCTATTCGCCAACTGTGTGCCATGTACAGACTACTGTTGTCAATGGTTAAAATGAATACAGACATCAAGATTTTAGAGACTGCGGTATCCTAGTATAGTTATACTCGCAGCCAGCGTTGTTTCTGTCGAGTCGTCGTCTCGAGTTTTGATGTCACTATAAGCCCGCTGTGTAGCTGGGCTGATGCATGTTAAATCTGATCTAGGTCCTCCAGTCCTGCCATTGGCGAGGAGTGGAGGTTCGAAGAGGGATGTTCAGCTTTTGTGTCATCCTCGTCACTTGATCGAGGCTCAAAATTATGAGATCCATTGGAAATAACCCTCGTGTTGCTTCTCAATGCGATGTTAATAAACAATAGCAATCACATCACAATCAAGATTTTTATTAACATAAAGAGCTGAAGTACCCTTTTATATCTTACAGTTTTCTGTTTCATGCCACTAAAATAAGTCCAAGCTTTGAGATACACCCTGTATTTTCTACAGTCGCAATAATAATCTTTCTTTCACACTTTTGTATACATTTAATTATACTTAAATATATACAATAGTATACTATACAATTTATATTTCCCATTGACATTCATTGTTCCTGTTAAAGCTCTAGATTGGTTTGGTTTTATTAACGTCACACTAGAAGCAACACGAGGGCTTTTGGTGACGGTTCTCGTAATTTTGAACCTCAATCAAGTGACCGGGACGGCACCTGAGCTGCACCCCCTCTCCTAACTTCATCACGACGCCAACGGGAGGACTTTGGGCCCCGACAGACTTAACGTATATCAGCTCCGGCTACAAGGCAGATCTTCAGCGACCAAGGATCAAACCCTCGACTCAGCGAAAACCGCCGGCCGCGAGTCCGGTTAAAAATCTAGAAGCTCCTGTTAAACATCCAAAATATGGTAGACATCTACTGCACTTGCAAAAAGTGTAGTGGATATAAATGGGAAATATATTATATTTGAAATATGTGAGTAAAATCCGTTTGATAAACAATACTTTCAAAAATTTTATATATATATAACTCTTAATATGTTAGACACTCGCATTTCATGTAAGAAGTATACACATAGTACAGTTATTATGCAAATTTAAAGCACTATTTACAATTTAAACTCATTTCTATAGTAACGATAACCGTTTATCAGGATCTGGATCTAACATAACAGCTAAATTACTACTGTAACAGCGGTTTTAACTGATATTGCCCGTGTGAATACATGGCCAAGGAAATAGACTTGTAATCTGAATACGGCGGACGCATCAGTTTGAGACTAATTATTCGGCTAATGAAGCGAAAAGTTTGAACACCATTAGTCTGGGTAGTTTTCCACGACACGTCTGGGAAGTTATAATTATATTTCTGGATTATAGGAATCAAGTCTTTAACCGAGAGGTGGAAATTAGACACCTGTTTAGCTTAGCAAAGTTACTTCTGGCGTTAAATGTTTGGCAGATCTTTTAACTAGGAAATATTTGGAACAATATTACGCAGCTAATTGTATTGGTTCAAATATTTTGGGTTATTTCATACATTTTTGTTGTTTTGTTTTATGTTTTTGGTGACGTGATTGAATGCCTTTCTCTCCTTGTCAGGTGAAATATCTTTTAACTTTCAACAGAGCCACGACAGCCAAATATTTTAGATAAGGAGCTACGAGATCGATATTTTTGAGTCATGGATTTGAGACCTGATTGGGTAGAGAGCCCATCGTGTTGAAAAACGGGGTTTGTTTCGCGTTAAATGGAATTAAGCCTTAAAGACAGTGCATGCCTCGGCTGTTAGTTGAGTGAGATATAGACCAACCGTAACGAGAAGAGCCCTGGATTCACTTCCTCGATAAAGGAGGTAATTTTACGAAGAGGAAAATGAAGAGCCTTCTTTTATTTTTGTCAACTGGAGAATGTGTATCTTGCTATTTGGTGTTTTCTTCTTGATAATTTGTTGAAAAGAATGACAGGCTGTATTCTAGAGTGAAGTGGGAAAGCTGAATGGTTCAGTGTGGAAACCTGCTATACCGATTAATCTATTACATATTTAGCGAAAATGAGACAGTAAAAAAGTCGGATGCCCCGTGACATTACTGGAACCAAAGCGCTTTTTGTGATAGGTCTACTTAATTATATAATTGACTTCTCGACCAATCAGAGAGTACTTCATACCACCTCTCTCTCTCTCTCTCTCTCTCCCCATCCTTCGTGAGTTCACGGGAAGGGAGGAAGATTATATCTTTCCTGTGCGTAAAGCTATGGTTTCCTAGAAAACTGGTGCTGTTATCTAGCGACCGTAATATTAAACTGGAAGAGTTTAACAAAACGTTGTGCAAACCAGCGAAGTGGTTTCTGCGCAATCAACGCTGTTCTGGAAACCATTATTACGTCTTATTTACGTAGAGAACGTTTCAGTGACGTCATCCATTGCAATATTTTGGCCGCCAGATAACAGCTCCTCTTTTCTAGGAAATTATAGTTTAACTGTGGTAAGCAATCTCCTTTCCAACTTCACCAAATGCGAACGGCCAACATTTCATTGAACACAGAGCACGCCAATGCTCTCAGATCACAGCTACGCACAAACTTTATTTTTTTAAACTTTTTTTTGAACTTAAATTTTTTTAATTATTAGGGGACTCTAAATTATTCTTAATTTTAAATCAATAGTTACGATCATTTTTGTTGGAAAAGGAACTCCATAATGTAAACTCCTTGGCCCTCTAAACCAGCTTAAACATCTCTGGCGTAAAAGATTGAAAATTGCGCGTACTTTTAGCACATTTGCAGTCAATTCGATATTTTCATTTAATGAAAGTTTTGTGTTTCCGAAAGTTTCCGAAAATGTTTTGTCTGACTAAAATGTATTAATTTCACTCGAGGAGGGGAGGGGGAAAAGATGCGATGTTCCATGTTTTGTGAAATGGGGATGACGAATGAAGAGAGAGAATACTATAGGTCATAATCAAATTTGCTTTCCAATGGTTCTCTGAAATGATTACACCCAACGCGTATAACTGTCAAGAAAGATTTTAAAAACAAAAATATATTTCACATAAATGTTCTTAAAAACTAATATGATTTTCATAAAAATCAGCTTTTAAAAATGCAATGATTCTATTATTACAGCGAAATATTTCCCCTCTTTGCTTAAAATAATGAATTATTAGAAATAATTTATTCATCTATATTTAATAATTAATAATAATAAATATTATTATATTGACGCTAGTTTTATTTTATTAAAAAAAGTGATGAAAAGGAAAGCTGCAAATAAAGAAAATATTATTGAATTCAAAAGAATTTTTTATATGACTAATATATATATATATATATATATATATATATATATATATCAATTAATCAAAAGTAAGAAATGCAGGTTATTTTATCATAAAAATTATAACTTACTTATTTCATTGTTTTGAAAATAAATATTCAACAATTTTTTTGCCAATGAATTCCGAGAATTATATTTCACAATTCAATAAAAGCTAATTAATGTTGTTTTGCTTATCCAAATAACTAAAAGGGCGGCATTTGAAGGAATGGCATCAGTAAGTTAACAAGATTTGCATAAAAAACAACAGAATAATTAGAATCAAGTGATTCAAATCTACCTAATTATACAAGCTTCTGTCGCAAATATGGTTTCCAGGGGTTAAATCAATGGAACGTTAACGAAAAAAATAGTATCTCCATTATTTGTCCGAAGAGTATCTTCATTAATTCAAACATAAAATTACCTCACTAATAACGATATTAAAGCGAGGTTGAAGATAAATCTTTGAATACGCAATGGAACTTTACTGAATAAAACTGAATGCTGTTCAGTAATCTCTTTCATTGCGAAATTAAAGTTAATTTATAATTTTTCAGGGATAAATAATTTTTGATTCATTTCCCGAAATCTAGAAGCAATTGGGAATGTTTATTTTTTTGTTCTAAGAGACTTTAATTTTACAGATAGTTGCATAATGATGTTTAGTTTAGCTATTCTTTTTTTTTTTTTTTTTTTTTTTTTTTTTGGAAAAATTAATTGCGATGGATTTTAATTGAAGGTTAAAAGGTTAAATAATTCGTAAAAATGCTAAGAAATATTCTATTCTTGATATGATTTGGAAGATTGTGTTGATCAATTGGCTCTAATTTTTTTTTCAGCATATCTTAAGTACACATGTAATATTCTACTTTACCCAAAGTTTTAATTTTTGTTTTATTTAAATATTTCTCTCTCTCTTTCATGAAAAATAATATATTAAAATAAAGATGCCTGACCTTTACTTGAATAAATATTTATCGGATTTTTCTAGTTTAATGTTTTTAAAAGTAATAATTACTCAAAAGTATTTTATGTAGGAAAACATGTTTGGTGGATGTGTTACAAATCCGATTAATTATAAAATGAATAGTAAACCATTGGGACCAAAAATAATTGTTTTATCATACTTGAATATAGATTCCACGATTAAATTCCTATAGATACACAATGTAATCAATACAGTAAAAAATCATTCCAGAAGTAAACAAGAGTATTTTTGAATCGAAAACTCTTGTGAAAAAAATTGATTTAAAAGATAGAGACAAATCTTCATTTTTCATTTTATTTGAAAAGCAAGACAACTGAATTGGACTTATGGAAGATTATGTTAGCCACTTGGTTAGGATTATTGCCTTTTGAAATTACTCAATTAATTGTCTGGGAATCAGAAGAAGAAAACAAATACGGATTTGTTAAAAACAATTATTAAAGGGATTTTTATACATTGTGCTGAAACGTTTAGGCAAAAATTCATTGATGGTGCTATGAGATTCTAAGGATACTTAAGGAGATTTCATTTTTAAAATCCGTAACTAATTTAAGAATGAATAGCAGGGTTAAAAATAAATCATTTCGGTTCTTTAAAGAAATTACTTGTCACAGACTAGTTGAAAAACCGAGTCCCAAATCTTATGCGGGAACATTTTCTTGATTCTTCGTCAAAGTTTATAAAAGTAAATTAATGGATTACTAACTATAAAAGTGAACTCTAATGGTCCGACTAACTAATAATTTAGTGGGACTACTAGATAAATTTGAAAAAGTTCGAACTGTCATCAAAATTGGTAACGAAAATAAAAACAAGTTTACACATTATTAAGATGATTCTAATAATTATTCAAGAACCAATTCAAAATCGTATAATCATTACTCAAATAGATTCAAGTCCAATAAATCGAAAAATAGAAAACCAATGAATTATACATTTAACGTAAGAGGAGTGTTATTAGTCAATTATGTTCTTAGAATGTATGCTATTTTTCATGGAATATTTAGAATAAGAATGATTTATTTATTTATTTTGATGATTAATTTCTGAGGAAGAATTTTTCATAAACATAACAACATGCTTTATTAAGATCCGAAGAACTGCTTTAATTAATGTGTGTTTAACTAAGGTTTTTCGAAACTCATCGGTAAGTATTTAAAGGAGATCGAAACAATCTAAACAAGCACTTTTCACCATACAATACATAGGAGGAGAACAAGCGGTGGACCGCTAGATGGCGCTGTAGAGGAAAGAATAAAGTAAAAATTTCTTTCTCATTGTCATTTCTACCACGGATTTCAGTAGTCATGGCCTTTTCCTGGTTATTGTACGTCGCCAAGCCTTCTGAAATCCACGATAGAAATGACGAATGCATTGTAAGATGAACATTGCTTGTATAGACGTTTTCTATCACCTCTTAAATTTCGGTCCACGAATTTCGAAACACCCTGTGTTTCATACGAGTAATGAAATCACATAATTGACTAATAACACATCTCGGACGGGGTTTTAAGATTTTTTTAGGCTAGGACTTTTTTAATGATTACTGTAATTCATCATGTTACTTGAAATCCTCGGTAGAATTCAAATTATTCTGTAGGAAACATAAAGAGGTCACACGACAGAATTGTGGAATTTTGAGTTGTTTTTATTAATTAGTTTCTTAAGAAAAACCAGTTTCACTTAAGTTTAGTTTTCTTATATTTAGTCAAATTCCTCATATATATATATATATATATATATATATATTTCTTAGTTGTGAGAAAAATGCTATTGTTTAATCAAGTTCGTTTACTCATTTTTGTTGAGAGAGAGAGAGAGGCAATAAGTATCCATAAGGCAAGGGACGCAGATCTACCTTCTCAGTTACTTCAGAAGTGCGCTAATTTTTACAGGGCATGGAAATTTATTTTTGGGATTTCTAAGGATATTTCCAAATCACGTGGTATAAAATGAGGAAATAAAGACGGATTTTCATGACGTCTATCAGTCTAGTAGGGATTATTTCCGACAGCTTTATGATTGAGCGAAAGTTCATTCAACAGATTTTATTGACGCGTGATCGCATAAATTAAAAGATAATTTTGAATTTGATCAGAAATTGGAAAGGAACTCTTTACTTTTGAGATAAAGAATTGAAAAACTTAGGAAATAAAAATTATTTTTTATGTGAAATCATTATATATATATATATATATATATATATAAAGAGTTATTAAGATTTTGGTCATTGTATGTTATTTTATTTATTTTTTTTTTCTTATAGCCAAGTATTTGAATTTTATTTAACTCGATTTGTATCTTAGATCTGTGAACACTTTACTTAATAGTTTTTTTCTAATAGTATATTTTCCTCTTTAATCAAAAATTCACCCCCCCGGGGGGCGGCCACATATATATATATATACATACATACATACATACACACACATATATATATATATATATATAACAGCTGAAATCTACCTTTAAGTCACAGAGGTGTCACAGAAATGGACAGTTGAATAAAAAATACTTTTTTTTTTTTATAAAAGTGTATGATCCAATAGCTTTCTATAATTTTTGAATATGAATTAAAAGTTAAAATATTTTTAATAAATTGATATTAAGAAAGAAATTCAAGCAATTTTTTTACCGAATGGAATAAATTAATTGCATATTCTCATTAGATTAGAACTGTTAAAGTCATTAACAATGCTGAATATTTTATGATAATTGATTTCTAAAATAACTTGAAATAACGTTGTTAATGCAAAAGTAATTTTTCCCCACTGAATAAGATTCCTCTGGTATTTGATGTGATTACTTTCTGATCATCATTATTCTCTCAGCTCTACTATAAGACTAAAAATAAAGTCCCGGAAAATCCTTATTTTTATTTCTATTCATTTCAGTTCTTACAAAAGAAAGGATGAATTATGTGTATTCTTTCAATATCCAAGGCCATATAGTAACATTTCATGAAACACTTCATTTAGAGGACGAACCCTGACACTCTTGCAAAATCAATGTAAAGGAAAGGATTTAAAATTATAATAAAGAGGAAAGAAGCAAGAGGAAGCTGAGACAATGGAA
Source organism: Nephila pilipes (assembly GCA_019974015.1). Lineage (NCBI taxonomy): Eukaryota > Metazoa > Arthropoda > Arachnida > Araneae > Nephilidae > Nephila > Nephila pilipes. The sequence continues at coordinate 35,602 of BMAW01015487.1, forward strand.
TTTCTATGCGTTAAGAATATCATATTCTTAAAGTCTTAAAAATAGAATGATGGTTGTATTTGAATTTAGCTTAACATGTTGATGCGTGTTTGTAAAAGGTATTGGAAAAACCCCATACGGTATTTGCGAGATGAATGATTGTAGATTAAATAAATAAAATTACTTGCAACATATGGGTTGCATATCTGAATTATAAATTAAAGAAATTATATCTCTAAGAAAAATAGAGCTTCACGAAAACTGGCCGAGATGCAGTAAACGCAAGCATATCAAGTTCGATTTTTTCCCACCAATTTAATATGGGGGGCAATATGGCAAATGGCATATATGGAATGTGTCAAAATAAGGCATCAATACTTTACTGCATTTGGTTTCGAAAACATCGGTTAATACAATTACAGAATACAATTATATTTTAATTGTCTTAATATACTGAGCCAAACAATAATTGATATTGATTTTCAATCCATTTAAGTAAATATAAAGGATAATATGAAACAATTGTAATCTATTTTACACAAAAAACAAAAAGAAATTAAAAGTATAAAAACAAAAACTCTTAATACAAAAACATTTAATCAACATTATTTGCGTCGTATTGGCTGCATTTTCTTACACGATTATAAATTTCTGAAAATATGTCTCTAGTATAAATGCTAGAATTTCATGAAGACGTAGTCTAATGTACATAAATTAGAATATTATTACATTTTAATTGCTTCAAAAATACTAATAACAAAGAGATGAAACAATTGGAATAGAGTTTCAATCCTACTAATACGAAAAGATAATAATTTGTTTTATACAGAATATAACAGAAAGGTATTAAAAAGTAAGTCTATAACTCTTAAAATAAGGTGACCAGACATCCCGATTTTTAACAATTTATCCTGCGTCCCGCGAGGTTTTAAGAAAGTCCCGATTTTTAGAAAGAATGCACGACAAGCTAGGGAACTGGAAGAGAATATTCGATTTTAGGCTTCCATGTAGCTATTTCACCAGGATATGAGCTTTATATTATTTTTGTAAATCTTACAATGTTAAACTTTAATAATGAAAATGATTGTTTAGAACTGCTTATCAAATTTCGCCTTGATCAGCTGCTAGAATACGACCACCATTGTTTGAACTTAATGAACAGTGGTATTTTTTGGCATTGGCAGCGACGAAAACATTTTGTAGCTTTAAAATGAAGAGAGAACACCTTGTACACTTCCACAGATTTTATTCTTATGGCGACATGTTCCGCTAGCGATCTAGCATCATTTGAAACATTGTTGCAAAGGAATTACATCTTATACAAAAATTGGAAACAGAGGGGAATTTTAGGGAGGAGAAGGGTCAGGTTGTGAAGAGTTTGTTGGTCGTCCACGAAGTAGCACCTTCGCGTATTGAGTTTTGTAACTGTCTCTCATACAATACACATCATACTGCGTGCTAGTACTAGTTAAACAAGTGATGTCAACAAATACGCTATTCAGATGATTTAAGTAAGTAATTTATTTGGGTACCAAAGGTAGGTAATTTTAGGTACCAAATTTTTAATCACCCCCCCCCCCCCCGTCAATGGTGTTCCGCTTTTCGAATGTTAAAATCTGGTCACCTTATCTTAAAAGCTTGATTAAACTATTTTAAAATAATGGAGTATATTTGTTACTTAGACAAAATATAATTACTGATAGTAAAAATAAAAATATATATAATGAATTTCTAGCATTGTATTTCATTATGATATTTTTCATTAAGGCTATAACGAGGCTTTCTGTAAGAATTTATTTCTATGTATTACCTTGTTGTCAAATAAATGAGTCGCACTTTAAACTATTCAAATTATTTGTGATAGAAAATAAAAACACCTTTTTCACAATATATGTGAAAAAAATCTACATATTAATCCCGGTTACTTAAATTTGATCTATATTAATACTATCTAATCGAGAAAAATGTTCAGAACAAAATTCGAATCTATAAATCTTCCAGGTAACTTCGCAACTTCTATAATGTAATTTAGCAACAACAAATATGAAACATACAATAATAAATTAGAAAAGAAGGAAAATATTCCGATTAATAATAAGTCCCTCTTGCTTAACTCCAACATAGTTTGTATGCTCCCCCAAAAAAGAAAAAAAAATAATAATAAAAAAAAGCCGCAACCAAAAGTAGAAATTCGAAGCGGACAAAGCCGTAATTGCGAACCTTAATTTGTTCCCTTTTTTTTTATCCCTCCAGGAATACTATCGATTATTTCCCTTTCCTTATGATTTCATGTGATCTTTTTCTCAAACACTGAAGAAAGAGAGGGATATAAAAGAAAAATAATCGCAGAAGAGAGTGTGATGGGAAGAAACGGAGGGAAAATTGTAGGTGACAAAGGTTCGCGTAAGTTCCCTAGACATAAAAATAAAAAAAAATAGACAGGCAACCGGAAACAGTTATTGCTCTGAAAAGAACATGGAATTGTAAGCCCCTTTGGAGTATTTTAGTTGAAAGTGGAGTGCGGATTGGGAATTTTTGTTTTCTTTGCGACATGTTTTTGGGGATTTAACAGCGAAATATTAGAGATAAAATAACTATTCTTCAAGTTTTCGGAAAAGTTTAGATTTTTGTTTTGGAGCTTTCGAAGAAATTATGACGGGAAAAAAATGATGTCGAAAGTGATTTGACATTGTTTATTTAATATATTTATGAAATCTATTTTGCTTTTAGTTTTCGTAAGTTTTTAAAATTAGAAAGATCTTTATATCGTGGATGTATATATTGCAATCATTTCTTATCATTAGTTCTGGAATCTAGAAATGTTTATAAAGATCCTAAATTTTTTATATTTCTAATACTTTCAAAATTATTAAATGACATTACGGTACAATATTTCTGAAATATTTGTTAATTTTTCTAGAAGAGATTTTGGAAAGAGAAATTAGAATTTTTTTCAAAAACTGTTGTATGAAGGCTATTTAGATTAGATATTGAATAACAGTCTTAAAGATAACAAATACAAGATTCGATTTCTCTTAGGAACTAGTGCATGTTAAATAAAACTTGGGTTTAAATTCTAAATGACACATGGATTGGGAATATGAATAATGATTTCGTTATCTGACCACGGTACAAAATTAAAATGCGCTATTCCGAAAACCAAACTTAATAACTAAACTTTTACTTATGTTTCAAGCAATGGTATTTTACCATAGCATTATGACCTTTTTCATTGCACCAATACTCTGCCACACCATATGTCTCAATACACTAATTTGTTTCAATTAATGCCATATTAGAGCAACATACGAGGTTTTAGAGATGGACCAAAAATGCCAGACAATAGGGTCATACTGGAGCTTTTACCTTACTCACAAAATATTTGTACCTCACCACGTAGGAGCCTTGAATTCTAGTTCAATTTAATATGCAATGACCCCCAATGTTCCTCACATGTCAGTGATTGGTAAACTTATGGGGGAGAGAGCCAAAAACAAAAGAAAGAAACTAGCAGACCTGCATAATTTGTCCCAAGACTTTAAAAAGAGTATCCAAATATTATAATTCAAATATTAATGGGATGAATGAAACAGCATTTTAAAAAGTTTCTTAAATTCAGACTCGAACTGCGATGTTCTAATTCTGAGAAGTGATATTAAATGATCATATGTCAGTCTATTTTTAATAGAATTTAAGGTGGGAGTGACTTTTTTCTACCCCGTGGCGGGGAGGACTGTTGACTTTGAGTTCCAGCGACGTTTCGAACCCTCGATCATTGGGATCGAAGAAAAGTTGTTCTGGTGCTTTTTCCAGCGCTCTTATCAACTGGAACAAAATGGATCACTCTCCGAACCAGTTGTCAAGGTCTTTTAACCGCCAGGGTTGTTATTGAAGAGAGTCACCGCATACTCCCCTTCCTGTGACATCATACTGATACGAAGAGGAACATTTTGAACTCTCCATAAACAGAATGTCCTTTATCCAGCCATTATTGTCATTGATATATATTCTTCTTTGTAGTACTGAGCTTCGTTTTTGACAGTTTCCATTTGACGTCTCTTTGATATGTGCGTCGTCTAGTTATAATCTGCATGCAGTTGTCTTAGTTAGACACGCAGAGGCTAGTTTTTACGTCGGGGACACATGCAACCAGTAGTTCTAGGCTGTGCTGTCATCCAGTATTCAATTCACTACTTTGGGGGATGATTTTTCCCCGCCACATCGAAAGCGGGAGGTCTACCCCGTGGCGGAGAGGACAGTTGACCTTGTACATCGACGGCGTTTTGAGTTCTCCACCTTTGGGACCAAAGAAAAGTTATTTAGTTGCTTTTTGAAACCCTTTTATCAGCTGGACTTTTCATTCGGGCTAGATATTAAGGCACTTTAACGTCTGGAGTTGCTGTTGGGGAAAGCCGCCGCAAAATTCTCCCTAAGATTAATGGTAGAAAACAATCTTGTTCACTTATATAAGTGGAAACAAACATAGCATTAAGTTTCTAGACAAGAGATATTAAATTCAGAAAACTTGCTTTCGATAATGATTCATAAAATTCTAATTTTAAACATTGAGTAACAATCGTTTTCGATGATTGTTAGATTGTAACTCAAGCTGCACACCCGGCCTAACTGCTTCACCATTTAGTTATGTTACGTTGAAAGGCAAGGGGAAAATATCCGAATGGTATTGAAATCTTAAAATCTGCGTTCAAATTCAAAATGTAGTTTTATCAGGCCATCTTCATAACTCTTAGGTTTGTCTTGATTTACTGAGGGTAACGAATTCAACCTCGGGAAATGAGACATCGTTCTTAGCCCAGCAAACAGATCAAATTTTAGTTCAGATCATTTGTGTTTTCACGAGACAAAGGAGATATTTTTTAAAATTTTTGTGGACATGATAGAATTTTCAGGTGGTTCATAGTTTATCCATTTCATCCATAACATCTTTGATGGAGAAAACTAGAACTTACGATGCGATTCGAATATCACCTATAAAGTTCGTCAACTTAGCCCCTAGGAAACCTTTTCCAAATGTAGATTGCAGATAGACAGATGAAATACAAATAGAGAATTCCCAACTGTCTGTTCAATAGTTAGTTTCATATATAAGTCCCTTATTTCAACTAAAAAGTATTTATTTCTAAAATTGATAAAATGCTTAAGATTATTTTCACATAATGTTAAAGAATAGGACCCAAGTTCTCAGAACACATTTCTAAATAGAAAATCGTTCCATATCAGTATTATATTCTGGGTTCACTGTCCCATACAGAGCAACATTTTTATACAACTGTTTATTCCTGTCTGAGTCAATCCCTTTTTCTGGCATTAAATGCGTTTAGATTTCATATCCTATATAGTAACGCTAAATAAATTTTAAAACTTATGTATTAAAGGGAAATATAATGTATTGATAGAATTTTTCTAAAAACGTTGCATAATGAAAGAGTATATATGTTACAACATCGTGAATTTGTATAAAAAATATTTTACTATTTAAAAATGTAATTTAAGACTGTTTCGACCTTAATACCGGTAAAAAAAAAGATCTGGAAACAGAATGAGAAAGGCTAGAGTTCTTACAATATAACCTTTTCGCATCTTGATTATTCTATTTCAAATAGCCAAGTTTCATATTTGTTACTTACACAGAATATAAATACCGATAGTCAACACACATAAAATATTGTAAAGAAATAAATTATTCCATGTAAAGTTTTGTAAAGAATGTATTTAACCACTAAAGGGGCAAAAAAATACGTTACTGCATTATTTATTTTATCACCATCTTCTTGTCACATTCCAAACATAAAAACTTCTACCGAACAAAAACATTGCCAATTTTTAATATAACAAACAGAAGTAAACAAACAATTATGTTACAAAAATCAAATTATTTAACTAAATATTGGAATTAAAGCAAACCACAAATTATTAAATTGAACAATTTTAAACTAAATGTAATTATTACTGACGCAAAATAAAAATGATATAAATCTTTAAGTAATAATTTGTTCTTAACCCGAATGTTTCAGTGGAGGAATCTACAATTCAAACTATGTGTGAATCGGTTGGAAGAAATCAAGTTAGATTAAACAAGTCACGTGTATTTTGCACTTAATTTTGAAAAGTGGTCAGGGACGATAGTTTATGGTTATGCGAAACCAAAAGCCCCTTTGTGTGTGTGGCTAATAAAAGTATATACATAATTACATTCCTAACACTGTATTTGATTGCTATATTTTTGAAAGCAATAACAAGGCTTTTCGTAAGTTTTTATTTCAAGGCATTACCTTATCACCGAATTGTATGAACTCATTTTAAGACGCCCATAATTTGAAGAATATTAACATAAATCATTGAAAACCAAACATTGATATTGAATTGAAGTAATAAATTAGTCAGAATAAAGAACGTCATCAAAAGAACTAATATCTTCTTAATTTTTTCCCAATTGTGTGACTAATTAAGTTCTTGAGTTCCGTTTAATCTCTTTTATGTGACTGTTAACGATTGATAATGTATTGTGAATAAAAGTTGTAAAATAGTCATTATATACTCAGCATTTCTGAATAAATAGGTTTCAGGACAAAGAAAAATTGATTCAAAGTTTCACTCACTAGCTTATGTGATTGCGAAGCTCACATTCATTTTATAATTAAGAAACTTTAAGAGAAATATTCTTTGTAGTCATTAGCCAAATTCATAGAACTTGTATACTTCTCTTAATTATCATACTTGCTTTTAAAAATAAGCATCATTGTTAGAAGATTGAGAGATGAATTGAATATTTATTTCTAAAAATATTAAAATATCAGATTTCTGTGATGAGAGTGTACAAATAGGAAATATTCAGTAATTGCTATGCTTACAGGTAATTAGTGCAACATAAAAATAATTTATACTGGGTCTTATATTAAAATTAGTTGTATATAAATAAATAGAATATGATGTAATATGCAAGATAGTTTTCATTCACATCATAAAAGTATTCTATTATATTTTAAGAAATTTAGTTATGAACATAACTTGTACTCTAGGCAATTAATATGTAGTCAATTAATTTTAATTGTTATTTACAATTTTTAAATGTAAATATCTTTACGTGCATTTAAGACTTCAGATGGCATTTTTGGAGAGAAATTTGCTTATTTAATAAAGTTTGCTACAAGCACTAAAGTTTATATATATATATATATATATATATATATATATATATATATATATACAGCAATAAATAACAAGAGGTATATTCGCATTTTTGACACAGATACTGCAAAAGGCGTAGCTTCACCGCCTCAACCATAGTAGCAGATGAAAAGAATTTTACCTTGCCTTCGAATTTATATAGAGGGATTTCTTTAGATCATGGGGTGATCACACGGTAAAGGATGAAGGGATCGTTCAGAGGCTTTGGCTGGAACCGAACCATCTTGTTGGGATTATCAGTTGAGAACGTTGCTTCAGCAGATCTTATGAGAGCATGATCGCGTGAATTAAAAGAATATTTGTTATCATATTAGAAAATAAGAAAGAATTCTTTACTTTAAAGTTTTGAATGCAAAAAATTACGAAGTTAAATTATTTTT
>BMAW01015487.1:43269-76760 GCA_019974015.1 Nephila pilipes
AAAAATGAAAAATGGGAACGAGGAGGTTACTCAATGCCGTACAATGCTAGTTTTTTTTCTTTTGTCTGCGAAGTCTATGACTATGACGTCACTCGCTTCCAAATATATTGTCGCCATAACTTTTCCGGCAAGTGAGACCACCTTGTCTTTTTTGTGGTAGATTCACAGAAAGCAATCAATGTTTTGATTGTTTCGTAGTTTCTGGCGGTTAATGATGAATACAGATGGATCCATGGTGGCAACTCGACGCTGCAGCTATAACAACTGATCTATGATTCTGTGCCAGATTTGTTTTGGTACTGTTTCATGCATGTCAGACTACAATGGTGACCTCAACTTGTCTTAGAAAGGCTCCCAGTTTTCAAACACAGATACTTTTCGACCCCCTCCCTTCGTTTATACGTGTATAGTTTTTAAAATATATAACATGTTGCATTAATATTAAAAAAAAAAAAAAAAGAATGTGTTTTGAAACAGCTTTTAATAAGCAAGTAAACGTGTAATTGGCTTATAAACGTGTAATATGAGTTGCAAAATTTTCAATTAGATAGAATTTTGCTTCTTGGATAGTAAAAATCCTCTGATGCAATAAAATATAAAAATAAATTTCTAGATTAGTGAAAACATAGGTCAGGAGAGATAAAAAAAATACAATCCGAAATTTTAATTTATATGCTTCGCAAATATATGATTTGGATTGATTTGAATTATTTTTGAAGATGATTTCACTATATAGCATTCTTTTCTACAAGAGGTACATCATGAGAACAATTTCATCAGCAGGTAGGAAAACGGAAGAACTTTGATATTATAAGCAATCAACATCATCATCTTTATCTTTCAAAAACTTCTGGGCAAAACTAAGCAAAATTCTAAGCAAAGAAGGAAAAAAAAACTTACCTCTTTATCATTTTTGAACCACTTGAGCGTGGCGGGCGGATTACCTCCGCTGGAGACGCAACTTAATTTCTGGAGGTCCCCCGCTTTGATGGGTTTCCCTGCTTCGTACCCCGAGATGCTGGGGGCGGACGGGGGATCTGGAAGAAAAATAAAAAAAAAAAAAAGTGAATAAAAAAGAAAGAGTAAGAAAGGTAATTAACAACACACAGGACGAGACGACGATCCTAGAAAGGAAAATTTCGACAATGCCTTCACGCTTCGCCGTTCCCCAGCAAATCAAATTTAAAAATAATGACGTTGGATACTTTTCTGTTTCTCAATCGGCGATTAGCGTCGGTGTTATTAAAGAGTTAAGAAGTGTGGGGGGAGAGTGATAAACTTGACCCAAAGGTTAGGGGATGAATGGAGGGTAGGGGATGTTTTAATATTTAAAAAGATATAAAAAGTGAAGGAATATTTTTATTTTTGGAAGTAGAAGCTGCAAATGAACTAAAAGTAACATAATCGTAATTCTATAAAAACAAGGTATTAAAGATTAACGATACGACTTGAAGGTGATTCAGAGACTGTTTTATGTAGATGATTCTTCTTTTACAATTTTGTTTCCTTACTGAATGTGTCCGTCTCCCTATTTATGTCAGACTCATAAGTCACTTTTCCACAGCCAATCCGCCTCGGGATTTTGAGCCTCCGTCAGATGACACAGACGACCTTCAGCTAGCCTCTTAATTCTTCCCATCCACGTCCCACCGATGTGAGCACTTTGGTCCCAAAGATTTGATGTACAACAGCTCCTCTATAAGACGAGTCTTTAATGGTTTCGGGGCTCGAACACGCGGCTCGTTTGAAACATTACCACTGCGAACTCATGACCATAGCCTCTTGTCTTCTATAAGCGCAACTTTAGAATATGATTATGATATAATACGATAAGTATCCTCTAATGATCGCAATATCACAATTATAGTATTATTAAGAAAATTTCTGGGGAGAAAAAGACATCACTTATAGTTATTTATGTGACATATCGTCTTATGCTAGTTACATTTTCAGCACCATGTAGTTTCTAGACTCTACTTGGCTACTTCCTACAAATATCTCAGATACGAGCTACATCTCATTGGACATGACAGTAGCGCTTCTCAAAACTGTTTCGAATCTGTCCAATACATCTTTTTAGAGGAGCTTCTTAGATTGAGATATGGCAGAAACTGTTCAATACATTTATTCGATAAAGGCACAAAATTAACTGATTACTTGAAGAGGAAATATTATGAGAGACATTGGGTAGCATACCACCGTAGATAATACTAACAACATCCTTTTTTTTGCATTTTCCTTATTTTATTCTGCCAAAGGCTATCAGTCTTAGTTGAAAAATGATCCGTCACCCTATGAAGACAAATATTTTCTGGAAAGTAAAGGGACACATTAGCAGCTACTTTTTAAAAACAGATATTTATAATAAAAGTTCTTTTTCACCATATCTGAACACAAATACGAGTAAAATATGCATTTCAGGAAGAAAAAAAATTTTTCAAACAAACAAATATTTAAAATTTCTTTTTAAAAATTTTTTTTTTCAATATTTTAAAAATTCTCACCACTACTTAATTTTTAAGCATTTATTCAATCTCTTAGAAATGTTTCTAACAGTTCTAAGTATGAATTTAGTTTCACTAATGTTATTTAGTTTTGATTTTTTTGCCTAAAAGATGATACGAAATAGTTTTTTTTTAAAAAAAAAAAATACTATATCTAATTTTATGGACTTTTGGAAAAATATATGTAAACCCTTATCCATGCACAGAATTATCAAACATGTGATGCAAAATAACCAGAAAAATATTTCAAAACTTTATATTGATTACGAAGATGCTTTAAAATTTTAAGTATATGACAGTCAAGAAAAATAAAAGGATGAGAAAAAGCAGTTCAAAGTTTTGAAGGTCAATGAAATAACTCAGCATACTGTTGTATAAAATTTAAATAACTTGCTTGAATGATGCATCTGGAGCTGCGAAATTTTGTACATGTATTTAGAAATGCCATACATTTTTTTTTTTAAAAAAGAAAGAATTTTTGATGTTTTGGTCATTTTTAGGGTACTGTTTTTCCTTACTTTAATACTACTTCCACTGCATTTGGATCCATAATAGAAGAAAAACTTGTATATCAAACTACTATTACATCTCAAACTTATCGTTATGAAATAAACCATATTATTTGTCAATTTTATTAATATCTTTCACAACTCTAAGTGTCATTCATTGGGATTTGTCATTGTGAAAGATATATTGCTGAAGCCGATAACCACTCTTATAAACAAGATGGGATAAATGAACAGCTCATATCTTGAAGATGATACGTAAGATTATGTATGTTTTAGGAAAGTAAGTATTATATACTTGGTTAGCAACGATAAATGTTTGTGTCACTTATATCGAAATTAATAGACCAGCTTATAGTGAAAATATATAGTTGATATTATCTGATATAATGGTGACAGAAGAAATGTCTGTTTATATTTTCTCTCTTTTTTTTATTGTTTTCTATTAATCGAAATTATGACAATGGAATACAGAATGGATCTAGCTGTTACTAAGATAATCGCCCAAATATGTAGCTTTCCTTATAAAATAAAATTTTGAAAAAATGCTACAATATAAAATGTCTTTTCTTGTTTTATTTTAAGTAAACTTTTCATTTAAAAAATGTAAAATCTTCTTTAAACTTTTCAGGAAAAAATAACTTTAAAAAAAATCAAGTAATTCTTAAAAATTAATGTGTTGATGTTGATTTATTATCTGAATTTTTATACAATTGGGAATTAAAATGCAAGCCAGGAAAAAAAATTCAAATTAAAAAAAATTGAAGAGTCCTGTGAAAAAGACATTTTTGTCACACAACTCAAAAACATGTACTCTTAAATTTAATTTCCTTCTTCGCATTCACAGGTAATATGCACTCTTTCAGGTCCCCGGTGTGTCTCGTAGTTTTTGAAATACGGTTACTCGTAGTTTTGACAAGGTCGACATCTGAGTGAGTATCCCACTTTTCACAAGACTTCCGGCATCGACAGATTTAATGTGCATCATCTTCTCTTCACAATGGTCTTTAGAGTAATAAGGATGGAAATGCACGGCCCACTAAAACATCACCTACGGCTAGGATATAAAGCATGCCCAAAAGTTTTGATAGTCATGAAAATAGGATTTTAATATGGAATATTTAGGTATGATTCAGAAATTGCGTATTCTATTTTAGAAAACTGATTAATACGAGAGGAATTAATAAACAAGTAACTTCTAAGCTTAAGTTTTGTAAAAAATAAAGTAACTTAAAATTTGTCACGATCATAAATACAGGCATTTATTTTTTTTATATAGATTAAAAAAAAAACAGTATTGCTTTATTACTAAAAATTTATTATGTGTTTCTTGAAAAAGTTTTTTTTTGAAAAGTAGTGATGTTCTATAAATGAATTATTGCTTTATATTAATAATTTTGAACATACTTTTATGAAATAAGTGAGACTTTTACCAATTTCAGGTGAAAATGCAACGATACTCATTATATAGAACCATTGTTAACAGAATTTTCAAGTAATGCCTTCCTTCTGTGAATTGGAAAAAAAAAAAAAAATCGCGGCTTATTTTTCTCATCGCAAACCGTAAAGTCTCCATAACATCGTTTATCCACCCTCCCTAAAAAGTTTCATAAACTTATTTTATTACGGTGACATTTCGAAAACTGAAATCTTATCAAACCTTATAACTTTTTCAATATTGCTGTGCATCATGCTATCTTATGGTATGCATTCGCATGAATTTTTTATTTTGTAGACTTCAAGGTATGTAGAATTATACATACTTTGAATTAATTTTCACTACTTGTTGGAGTTCTCAAATCCATCATAGATACAAAAATGAAATTTACTGTAGTAATATTTGATATATAGTACTTAATAACATTTTGTGAAAGTTCAGTTCTTTAATTATTTCATTTTTTAAATTTAAAAATCAAGTTCATAAAACCTTCATTTAAATATCTCTTGACTAGAAGCAAAAATTTACACAATTCCTACCCCTTTTTAATTCCTCCGTTAATTTGACCTTTCATGAGAAGCAAGTATTGAAATTTAATCTTACAAATGAACTTGGTTTCAATATTCTGAGCTAATTTACAGTTTTTGACCTAAATTTCCGGATCAATTTTAATTCGAACTAAGACTGAACTTTCGTATTCTTCAATGTAACAATAAAATCAAGTAACTTTTTAATTCAATGGCTATAATGAAGCGATACGGGAGTTCAGAAACTCCGTACCTAAGCACCTGTACCTTTTTACTTTTTTTAAATACAACAATAAGATTTAGCACTTTTAAATTCGGTGACTAAAATGAAGCGATATGGGACTCGAAGATGTCCCGGAAACTCCGTATCTAATAACCTTATCTTTCTACTATTTTAAAATGAAAATATAAGATTGTATACTTTTAGATTAAAGGACTAAAATGAGGAGACAAGGGATTTAAAGACGTCTCGAAACTCCGCATCTAAGCAGCTGTAGCTTTTTACTTTTTAAAATACAACAGTAAGATTAAATGAGGGGGGGGATGAAGAGATGCGAGAAATTAAGATGTCCTGGTAACTTCGTATCTAAGCACTTGTATTTTTTTTTACTTATTGAGTGTAACAATAAAACCTAACTTTTGATTCCGTAACTATACTCGTATCTCGATGAGATATGGGAATTTATAATGTTCCGTAAACTCCGTATCTTAGCACATATTCTTTTTAAGGTATCCGACTACGTTAAAAACTCGAATTTCGGAGAAAATACCGAATTTTTTCTTATTCATTAAAATATTTAAAATCTTCTCTTTCTAAAGCTACCTTCCATTTGTAGCTACGGTACATAGAAATCAAGTTATAAGTATTTTAATATCAGACATTTCCTTTGTTTTCTGAACAACAAGTTTTAACTTTAAATCCATTTTCTGAAGAATATAATTTTCAGTGTGTTTTCAATTTTTGAAGGTATTAACTCGAAAGGTTTTTTTTCTATATACTGATGGAATTTAGTAGAAATATTTTTCATATTATTCTTAAGTTCCTGAAATAGGATTTTTGTAATGTAAGATATTCAAGTGGATTTATTCTCATTTTAATGCATAAGGGTGGAGGAATTTCTTAAAAAAAACGCGTATTGTTACTTCGACTCTTAATAACTCTGCAAATAATGTGAATTATTAAAAAAATCCTAGTTCAGGCTCTGTACAGGTGTCATACATATGCTGAAAAACAATGTTATAGAAATATTTTTCATGAAAGGAGTATATTTTGAAATGTGCTATTTTGTTCTTATTTTATGCTAAAAAATTACATTTTAAAATTTTTTCTTTCTAATGAAACTTTTGAAATGCTTCTTTTTTATATACATTCTAATTCAGATTATACTAAATATCAAAAAAAAAATTATTTATACGTTTTTTCAAAATCATGGTTCCGAACATAGTCGGATACCTTAAATGTAACAATTCCATTAATATAGATTCAATGCAGAGAGGGATGCGAGAATTTGGGACATCCCGGAAACTTATTATCTAACCACTAGTATCTTTTTTGCTTTTTCAATGTAATAATAAAATTAAATAAATTTTCAAATCAATGACTATATTGAGGAGATACGAGAATTTATGATGATCAGTAAACTTCATATATCTAAGCACCTGTTGCTTTAAGTGTAACAGTTAAAATGAGTAACTTTTAGATACAAAGACTTTATCGAAGAAAGAGATACGAGAATTTAAAAAGTTCCAGAAATCCCGTATCTAAGCACTTTTACCTTTGTCTTTGTAATCACATGAATTTATTTGAAATGTAAATAACAGTAAGTTTCTTTGGGTCAATAAAACTCTGTTGAAGTTAATTGTCTGCTATTGTTTCTGTTGAAATAAGTAAATTACTTACAAAAGTATCATTTGCATTTACTTAAACCATTAGATTAAGGAATTTTAACTAGGGGGCCTTCGAGATATCTTAGAGGGTCTGTGAACTATGACGAGAAAAAATTATCTCATTTTCTTAATTTTTAATGAGAATATTTGGATCTTAAGCTTTATTTTTTTAAAATGTTAGACAATGAATTACAGTATTATTATTTGTAACTGATATCAATAATATCTAGAAATTAAAAAAAAAATTGATGCGTTTTGTAACAATCTTTAAGTTCAATGCCTTATAAAATGAGCAATTTTTTTGTTATTGTTTACTTCTTAAAGAAATGTTGCATTATTATTTAGGATATCAATTGTAACTTTTATATATATATATATATATATATATATATATATATATATATATATATTAAACGTCTGATGAACAAAAATGCGTCATGTATAATATCAGTAAATGTTTACACTGATTTATTATACTTCATGATTTCTAATATTCATAATAATATTTCAAAAACAATTCCATTGCATTGACTTGAAAAAAAATAAATAACCTGGAACGAAATGAAAAAAATAAAAATTAACCAGAAAAGTGTTAAAATAAAGGAACGTATAAAAAGGAGGAATGACTTGAAAATCAATGTGGAATTCGGAATTATATATTGTATTTTAGTCTCACGGGAACTTTTCATTAATTCTCCCGTTTTTTAGGATGCTATTTGTTTCAATAATTTTATTGGTGCAATATCCTGAGTAAAATTTATTCTTTACTTTACGATAATTAATTAGAAATTAGATTCTTTTATAGTAATGATTCCCTCAAGAAGTTGATAATCATGAATAAAACAATTAACCAAATGCTTCATTAAGCCCAATGAATTACATGGCTGATATCATTTTACAGACTGTTGACATTTCGAGTTATTAACAATAAATTTGACAGAATGGATTCTTAAATATTTATTCTTAATATCTAAAAACATGATATTCAGAAAATATTCTGAAACACCCTTATTAAAACAAACGCAGTAAATTGTTCTCAAAAATAACATTTCTCATCCCCTTATCGCGTGACTTTCAACCGCTAAATGAATACCTCCAAATAATGTGTTAAATTTGTTAGTTATCGATATTTTTTGCGACTATTTAGTTAAATATCTTTCGCAATACGTTCAACTACAGCAAATTTCATAGTGGTAATAAATTTAATTTTGTCTGACATGGATCAAAATACTTTCATTAATGATGTGTTTGCTCGAAATTTTCCACTATTAATTGTTCTAATTGCGTTAAAATTTAGTAACCATCATCCAAAAAATAACGCAAAACAACTTCTAGATAATAAAATATTTATTACTGTTGTATCATTTTAAAGTTACAAAACAACAGTAGAACAAAACACATAATCACATCCTATACCTCTTTCATTTAATATTTCAAATGCAAAATTTCGCCTTTTATTCTATTACTTAAAAAATGTTTAATAAAACAATTCTTTTTCTTTCGAATGCCATTAAACTTAACGTTTTAAATGACAGTATCGAATTTTTTAACCTTTATTAATATACCAAATAAAAGAATATTTTCAATTGCTGTGAAAATAAACCTTAGATTTAATATACTTATCCATAAGAACCATTCTGGAAACATAAATGTGATAAACAAAGGAGTACGGAAACAAAAACCGTTTATATTTTAAAGCCTTTTCAAAGACTCGATACCGGTTATAAAATTTGAAATAATGCTTAAAACAGGTCTTCAATCTTTTCTCTTTTGGAGGTAAATCTCTTTTCAAGTTGAACAGATATAAAAAGAACAAATAAAGAAGCGAACCATAAAGACCTTCACAAAAGAAACTGCGAGAAAAGGGGGTCTGCTTTTTATTTCAGAAGGGCAAGCAACGAATAAAAGGGAAATTGTTGCTCTTGATGGCGCAAATTCGACGCTTTTTGAAGATTTTTCGAAAGCAGGTATTGATATTTATTTATCTTTCGGGCGCAAGCATAAGTTTTTGAAATTTATGAAGCGAGTTTAAAGGATTTGTGATATTAAAAATACTTTGATGCTCTGTTAGAGTTCAAAAGTAGAAAGAAAATAAATGTTGTACATTGATCCGTTTGATGTATTTAAATGTCAAAGAAATTTTCTTCGAAACATGTAACCATTCATTATTTAATGGTGATGTTGAGAACATTCAGACATATTCCATTGTAACAAGGTTGGTTCAATATTTAATCTTTGTAGTGAAACTTAAAACAGAATTTTTATTGTTTTATTTGTTATATTCTAGGGGATTGACCGATCGTAGTATAAAATTGCCTACATTATCTAAAACAATCAGATGATATTATTTAGATTTTTATATAACCAATGTAAATGAAATAAGGTAAAAGTATAGTTAAATAATGACGGATTTCCTTTATTATTTAACTCTACAATCTTCTCAAAGTCTAGTTACTCAGTGAATATGTATAAAACTCTAATTAAAGGTATATAAGAAAAGTACAACATATATTTTATTATCTATCAAGGGATATGCGAGATCGTTCTGTCTCGAACTCTGAATCGTTCCCTCTTAACTCTGTTAATCTTAATTTATAATCAAAGAATAAAATCTTAGCTTACCAAATCACTGATTCTAATTCCAGCACTTCTCGATCAAAGTAAATTCGACTTGTATTATGTTAATTTGGAGTCACTTCAATCAAAGCGATTAATTATGGTGTTCGATCCAATCTACAATTATCCGTCAGCTTGTCAGTATCCTCTATCTCCCTTTTCTTTGCATTTAATTCTATTTCGCTAATATATTGCTACCCTTAACTCAATTAATTACACTTCTTATCTCCATCTAATTAACTTAAACACGTTTTATTTGGTTGGAAAGAGGTTGTAATTGTGTGCCATTCAAATTACTAAAATATTCCCGAGGTCAGTGAAGAGGAAATCGCGAATAACCTAACATCCCAATTGTAATAATTTATTTGTATTAAAAATAACTGAATAGCGAAGTTAAGAACATTCAGACGTCTTCCATGGTAACACAGGTTCGTTTAGTATTCGATCTTTGTTCCGTATTTTTAAACAGAATGTTATTATAAATTTTTATTGTTTCATGTATAATAATTTAATGGAATGACTGTATAAAATAAAGGGTAATAAAATCACCTATGCATTATCTGAAGTAATTAGAAGAGAAGAGATTTTGATATTAATATAGTATCACGTGATCGAAATTAAAAAGAACAATTTTAATCATATCATTTAATTATTATTATATATGCTTTGGTTCAGTCTTTACAATGTGCAAAAACGAGTTAAATCAAGTTCTTAAGAAGAATATGAAGTCTAGAAGTATAATACGATTATATTGTGAACTATTAATTCTTCATTTTCAAAGACTCTAAGTCAAAATTATAAAGGATAACACAATAAAAGTAAGGGCATAGTACCTATGCGTTGAACGTTTGAAATGTTCAAATATTGTCCTGCAGAATGGCAAAAATAATAATCGTAGATTGTAGAGTGTTCGACAGATGTCAGCATGAAGGCGAATGCAACACATTGCAGACAAATGTGGAAAAAAAATCATTTGGAATTATCTGAGAAAGAGACTCTAAATACATTTACATGTTTAGTTGCTATATGATAATGTTGCCACTTCGATATCTGTTTAATTATTGAAATTATCAAAAATTTTGTTGTTTCACTACTGTTCTGTTTAATTATAATCATTATAATTCTTTTTGTGTTTTCGAAAGTACACGATGAACGATTTTATGCCGAAAGACCTATTTTATCCAGACTTTTATTAATTAAGAGAATTTCTTTATTTCTGTACATTACTTAAAAAATGAAGCAAATAATTATTTTATTATGTTCAGCAAATTGAAATTCCTCTCCAAATACACACACACACACACATATATATACACATACAGAGAGAGAGTTTTATTTAATTGTTTTGTTCTCTTAAACGATAGACATCAAAATCAGTATCTCTGTTATCCAAGCAAATAATAACAATAAACTTTGACAACGATAGACATCAAAATCAGTATCTCTGTTATCCAAGCAAATAATAACAATAAACTTTGTTAGATTTTAAGAGAAATAAATCATTTTGATTGTACTGCTTTCTCATTTCTGATTTATTTATTTCTTATCCTTGATTTTATTTCATTTTTTTGATTTATTTCGTTCATTATTCGTTTTCATTCTAAATAAAGTTTTAGAATGTTTATTGAACAAGAACTGTTAACAATACTAAATACCATGCCTTTTTTTTATTTTGATATTTATACATGATGTTTGATTTATTATTAACATTTTCCCTATCTACATACTATCTCTGAAACATAATTTCATTATTCTATTTGCGTGGTTTGAAAAAAGATACCATCCTTAAGATAAAGACTATATATATATATATATATATATATATCTGTGTGTGTGTTATAATATTTTAGATGATTAGTTAAATGTAAATTGGTATTTTGTAGTGGAATTGAAGATATTTACTATGTTTACCTTCTTTTTTCTGTGGTTGAATTTCTGAATCTGCTGATTTTTGGGTTGCCAGCATCTTTTCCTTATGTAATTCATTGAAGTGTGTTGGTTTGATTAGTAACTTCAGGTATAAACACGCATTATTCCGTTCCAAAGAATGAAACTGCATTAATTACATTTATTACAATTTTTTTTTTAAATTTGGCTTTTCCATCAATTTGCTTCGAGTAAATTGTTTGGTTCTTTAATAGTTTGTTTTGAATTTTGAGTTTTTTTTATGTTTTGAATTTTAGATTGTTTAATTATTTAAGGAAATTTTTAATTTGCATAAACATTAATTTGATTACTAGTGATTTCCTTAAATATTTAGATTTTCTTCTCTTAATTGTTTTGCTTTAGTTTCGGATATTCTTAGATTGTTATAAATATTTATATATAATTCAATGTTAGTTATTGAGTTCTTTATGAAAACAAACTTTCAGATATGTAATGAAGAGAGCACGCATTTCAGATGCATTTGATTACAAATAATTAGTAAAATATTGCATGATTAAATTAAAATTCCTTGGAATAACTCTAACGTGCTAAATTAAATGAATTTCCCGTAATGGCTATAAAATGAATATTCCTATAATATTAGAAAGTAACTAAAATTGCAACGTTATATCATCCACTGGGGACAATAAGGCTAGAATGGTAGCAGGGATCAATTGTAGAACTCAGTCGTAAGGATGTGTCAGAGTCAGAGTTAGAGTCAACTCACGTAATATAATATATATATCCCATTTCAATGCTAATCCAACTAGGTAATCAATACATCACCGCAGAACTGGCTAGACTCAAGTATAGTAAACGCACGCATTTGGCATCACGACTAAATATGATACATTGCAAATTACATTTCTATATATTTATTAAACAAATGTAAGTTGGTATCGTAAAATATTAATTTTTACTAAGAAATGACTGAGATACCTAGATAAAACTCATTCTGCATGTTAATAGATAATGTTGTGAATTACAGCAACTAATGTTGATTTCAGAAAGTCTTAGATTGTAGCAATCTTCAAGTTTTGAATATTATCCAGGGTTATCTTAAAAGATTAATTATTACTAAAAGTAATCGAGATATAAATTTAATTTTTATTTGTTATTATAAAAACTTCTCTGCATAGTCACCATCCAGAAATAAATTTTTACCAGCGTTTGATAACCTTCAATTCAAGGTCATCATTATAGAACTCAATAGATTGAACTCTTACGAGTAATTTCTCCATACAGCGAATTATTTCAATTTACGGTTTCCTGAAACCAAACAAATCAACATTAATAGATGTAATTTACACCATTATGTACTGAAAGATCTATTAATATGCAGAATAAATTTTATCCAGGTATCTCAGTTGCCCCTTCATACCCCGTTTCAAAAGAACAAAGATCATCGACTAAAAAAGACGTAAAATTTATCAAAGATCTTAACATTGTTTTGCTGTCAGGTGCTAGGTTTTTTTTATTAACTGAAACAGAGCATTAAAAAACTTGTATTTAAATTTAACTCTTATAAAAAAAATTGCCATCGGATTTCAGATATGTTGAAGCTAAATCTGGAATTAGTTGAAGAAATAATTTAGGCAGTAATTATATATATGAAAATAGGTTTTATTAAAAAAAAATTGAAATTGAAATTCTAAGAATTCAATTTTATGAAAACTATATCTTTCTGATTAATTTAGGTTGCCTTCCTTTATATTTTTGAAGCTCATAAATATTTATCTGCTGTCGGCTCATTTATTTGAAGGCACGTGTTTAAATTACATGAAACAAACAAGTGAAAATATAAAAATTACTAAGTAGTTCTCCATTGTCTTACAGTCGCAACTTATAGGATATATTTTAAACGGAAACATTCAAATATTGTTAAAATTGATTAATAATTCAATATTGAACCAATATTCAGTTTGGTTTGCAAGCAATATAATTTTCTCATTTATATATTTACCAATATTGAGATTATTTTATAGTCAGGTATTCTGGAAGAATATTGTCTGATTTTCTTCCCATTATGTTCATCAAAAATAGTATATATATGAAAAGCTCTAAATAATAATTTTGATAATTTCTTCGAAACCAAAATATTCTACAAATAGTTTCAAAAGTTTAGGGAAAAAAATAGTTGCAAAATGGCTTGAAAATTAGAGATCCTTTTACAAAACCAAACATACCTTTATTTCACCAGCATTTCTTGTTTGTAATGATAAGAAATCCTATTCAACATCAGACAAAATATTTTATAAATTACACACACACAAAAAAAAGGAAATAACATTGTCCTTAAAGTTCAGAGGAATCCGTATTTTAGAGAAAATAATTACAGTTTAGTAAAAAATAGTCCAGTCATTTCTTCTTTTGATCTCAAAATTCCCTTCTGAATCAACTTTTGAATAACATCTTGGCCAAGATTATACAATTTTTTTTCTATGGCAGACTTAAATTAGAGAACCACAAAAAATTAGCATACACTGGATGGATAAGTGTTCTCCACATATTCTCCATAGGATTAAAATCAGAACAGCAGATTGGCCAATCCAACGCAAAAGTTTTGTGAGAACGGCATCAGTATTTCTTTGGATGGAGGCAATGTACCGTTGAAATTGTTAGAGTGGACTGGCTAATATTTTGATAAAGGGTAGCAAACCATTCTCTAATAGACATATATACTTATCTGATCTCTGGCGATTACCGAGGCACAGTAAAGATACTTGTCCATTGCAAAACTACCGCCCTGCTTTTGTTTGAAAAACTGACGCGGTAATTTCCAAGACCGTGCCAATAACTAGCTATTGGGAGCTTCAAAGTTCTATTACTTTTCGTCATTAAAGACGACAGCATTACAATTTGGGGCTGCAGGACAAATGAATATGAAACACTCCTTATAGATATGTAACATGATTTTTAAGCCACGTTCTTATGTCAGTCTCCTATAAACTAGTGTTATACATTCTTTTATTCTGTTTAGAATAGTACTCTTTGCAACATGAAGGTCTGTTACACTCTAAACAAGTAGCATGGACATTTTCTTGCGAAGTCGGCAGCCTTCGAATTCTTCTGTCCTCTCTTCTATTAGTCCTTCAAGGTCTTTCTTAGTGTGAAATTTTACTCCATATCTTTCTCCTCTAAATATTGTTCGATAAATACTACAATTCAGGATTGAAGGGGTACCGAAAATTGACTTGCCTTCGTATTTTAATTTCTATAATTGTTTAACCTCATCAATAGTAATCCGTCTAGGTTTCAGCATTTTAAATTTAAACGCTGAGATATTGCATTGATTTTCATGCTTCTTGTCTAATTTAACTTGCAAAATTTGCATATTGCCAATTTATTATACAAAAAAGGAGTTAATTCATGAATTTTGGAATACATTATCAATCTTTTTGTTTTATATTAAGCAGTTTGATTCAAACAATTTTTATCCGTAGATATTATGTCTTCAATTGTTCTAGGTCGCGTTTTGCATTTTTATTGGTGTAAAAGCTTCGTCAAAAATTTCATTGGCGAAAAACAGTATTATCTAAACCTTTGGATTGCGTTGAATAATTTCAAGATGTGATCACTCCCGAGTTATAATTTTATTCAATGTAAGACTTACATTAATTAAAAAGAATAGACACGAGACACATTGAAATTTGATTATATGCAATATTTAATGCAAACACAATAGTGGAAATTTTGGAAAAAAAGTTTAGGAAACTCAAAATATATAATACATAAGTATTAACACAACATAGTCATTGATATTTTTAATTAGTAAACTGCATATATTTACCGTGCAAATATTAGCTTCAATTACTAACTTTTATGTCTCGATACATATTTATTGGATTCTTTACAAAAAGGGAACATGTAAGTGCATTTCAATATAATAAAATTTATTCAAATATGCTTTAAATACTTTAAAAAGGGATTATTAGTCATTTAATATCGAAAATATCGAAATCAGAATTTTCAATGCAAAGACAAATATTTTAACTTAAGCTTAACTCTGACTTTTTAACGTTAGTAAATATTAACACGGATATGCTCAAAATTTAAATATTTATTCCTGATATTTCTATAAAGTCAAATATTTAAAGATAGCGAAAAAGAATGTTAATTTACTTACATATATATATATTCACGGATTAACGTAAATAATTTAGAAAATGCAAAAATAAAAATATGCTTTTATATAATATTTAATTAAATATCATAATCAAAAGAGAAGCTAAGCTTATAAGAGTCAAGAAATAACTAAATGAATATATGAATATACTTACAAACTACTGCAACAGTGTATGTCTGCACTATTGTTTCTCCTAAAGCTTCACTAACTGCATAACAGGAAAAGGATTTTGTGTCCGGATCCTAAGAAAGAAGAACAAGAGTGCGTTACACTTTTATAAGACCAAATGAATGTTACAAAATAACTAGATTCTTTTTAATAAAAAATATGACGGTTTTCTCGCAGAAGGTGACGATGAAATATAAGAATTTTGAAACAGAATGCAATTTAGTTGTTAATTGACAAGACGTGCTTCACGTGGTTTGTAAACATGAATTCGTGAAATGGCGAAATGTAAATAGCCCATTATACTTCGCGATGCACCACAAAATCCTACTTTCATGTCTTCTTTCTTGAAATTGATCTTGCCTCTATAAACCTATTTGAGGGGGGGGGGGGGGGGGGGGGGGGGGGGGGGGGGGGGGGGGGGGGGGGGGGGGGGGGGGGTCGGGATCAATTCAGTATTTCACTCCTGAATATTTGTCTTACTATTCTTGTATAAAGATGAAGCATATATCTTGTATATGTGCCTTGTCATTCTTATAAGTGCAATATCAAAAAATTTACAGGAATAGTTACCACATGTAAACTTTCCAAAAATATCGAATATAGACATCCTTTTCCTCGAGATTTCTGGTTTTAGAAAGGGAAGAATGTTGTTGAGATGTTATGGTTTGTGAAATGAGCACTAAATACGAATATGGTATTATTTCATTTTCTATCTTTGATGTGAATTATTTAAATCTACTATAGAGCTATTGGCAATAAAGTTTGATTTATAATAAAATGGCAAAGAAGTCACTTGATAGGATGCCTAATTTTCCACACTACACCGAGAGGATAATTTGTCCAATACTTTGAAGCTTATTGAATGTCCTCACAGTATTTATTATTCTACACTTATTATATTTAACAAGGAATCGGAATCGCAACTGCTTTTAAATATTGTCATCTATATCTGATGATTGGGAAACCACAACCCTCAAAAATCTGAGAATCTTTCCCTTCCAGTCAATCGGGGAATTGAGCATGCCTAGAACTTTTCTTTTACAAATTTCTTTCTTAAGTAGCAAAAATTTTGGGGGAAAAAACCGATAGAAACATTTTAACACAAACATATAAAAAGAAAACAAATAAATAAAAATTAAATAATTAAATAAAAATTAAATAATTAAATAAAAATTGTAATTTTGAGTTGATATTAAAGTTATTGTTATTGTATATATATCTTTAGAATGTTAATAAGATTAATTTTTATCGATTGAAGGGTTCACTCTAAATCTATATATTAAAACAAACACGGAATGATACAAAAAAAGACTTAGTAGCTTACCGTTACTATTAAGTTCTTCTGTTTCAGTTACTTTTTCGATAGTTTTAAGTTTTAATTATTATTTTAAACGCATGAATGTGGATAACAAAAATATGGAACACCAAAAGATTTTAAAATATCAAAACTTTGACGATCGAGCAAGCTACATTAATACTTTTAATAACAACTTTGAAAAATGTATTAAACAGAGCATTACTTCTTATAGAATTCATTAACGAAAATATCTGCACTGCATTAAAAACTGTAATTGTACTATCTTCCAAATTTTAGTAGTTGTAATGAACTGAATCATATATGAATTTTACTATTAACAATCTTTTGCTGCAGATAAATACGATAAAAAGTTAAAGATAAATAAAAGTGCAAAAAGATTGGAATATTAAAAATGGTCTTTTTTTTAGCTACATAGAGAGATAAAAATATTCATTAAATGTATTAAGTTGAAAACATCGTAAATCCGGAGGTAGCATAATTAATGTTACATACTTTTTTTTTATTCCTAAACTGTTTATGTCTTAAACACGGCAGCAGTTTTTGAAGTTTAATTTTATGGTGACATTTCAGAATCGTTACAACAGAAAAAAAGGGGGATTTAATAAACAGCAGAGGGAATTTTATTCCCAATTTGTGAAAAAAAAAAGAGAAGAAAATATGTTAATGGGCCATTAAAGTTTTGCTGTTTAGTTTCTTGATTTTGTGGCTCAATTGAAGCGTAATTTTTGAGCTTTTAAAAATCATTCTTTCTCAATCAATGCGAAAAGTCAGGCATATTTGATTTCTATCATTTGCGAAATAACTTTTCAACCGAATAACGAAAAGATTTTAGTTTCATGATTTGTGTCAAATCGCTGTGGATGGAAAAGAAATAAACAAACGTTAAATAAAGGCAAATTAATACTGAATTTAAATTTGTTGTTTTGTATCAAAATGCGCATCAAAAGTTGTTTTAAAAAATAGAATGTTTAAACACGAATAAAAATACACTCCTGTATAAAATAGTATGAATTGGCTTACATATTTATATTTTTTCATTTCAAATGTAATTGTACAATTCTAAGTTGGCTGACAAAAATAATAAATTGAAGGGAGAAAATAATAAAATGACAAAAAATAAACGTTAAAAAGAGTTACAAAGCACCATTTGCAAAAATAGTTTTCAAAAAATCGTATTCTTGGGAAACTGTGTGACTCTAAAATTTCAATGTTGAAAACATTTAATTAAAATTATTTATATCATTCTTCCATATTTGTATTATTCATAGCTCAGTATGATACTATCGAGTTGCATTATTTATTAAAACTAAATTTTAGTATTTAAAAATGTTCTCGTTAAGAATTAGTTGGTATAAAATGTGTTGGTTTCATAATTAATTAAATAATGATTAATAAAATAACGTGCTCTTAAGAAAATCAGCTTAATGAATATTCATATTTTCTAAACGTATGATTAGTGATTATTTTTTCTGCAAAATGAATATTTTGCAGAAAAGTGTGTATTGGATTATAATGTTTGATAAGTAAGTATAGCTTTCGATAGCTCAACTAATTAAAAAATGTCTTCAAAAATAATAGGAAAAGAAAATATAACAAAAATACGTTCAAAATTGCTCAGTTTCTTAATTATATATTCATTCAACTTATGGGTTGTAACCAATTAAACAACCAAACGCTCGATAAATGCACTCAATTGGTAACCTTTGCAATGAAATCCTATTAGCCTATTTTAAATGCAGCCCTAATTTTAATAGTGCTGATTAGTGCTGTTTTGTTTTTAACGCCTATAGGTTGGATGGTTACTGGAGCTCCTAAGTCTTGCGGCCTTTAATCTCCGATCGACAAGCTATAAGATAAGTTGCTTCGGCTTGTTACTTGCCCAGAAAACACCAAAATTTAAGAAAAATTTTAAAAATAGCTTTGCATCTTAAATAAATAAGAATTTAAATTTTTTTTAAAAAACAATTGCATTGAATTAAGAAAATTAATTAAGAAATTTAAGAAAAAAAAACATTAAAGATTTCCTATTGGTTGTTTGTCAGTTCAGTTTGTCAATTAGTTTTTTGTCAGGAGAGAAATTTAAGTGACTAGACAGTCAGGGAGCAGCTTCTCGCATTGAAGAAGAAACAGAGAGGAAAAGTTTTACCGTTTTGTTTGGGAGTAGCTAACTCGAGAGCCAGCTATCTTATTGGTCGAGAGCATTGTCCCATAAGGGAGCAACGCTTATTTACGTCGCCTAGGCATGGACTAAAATACGATTTTACCTTCAACATAATATAATCAGTAACTCAGAATAACTTTTTTCAATTCTTTTTACGAAAGGAAAAAAAAATATATGTATAATGTTAATGCTACGTTAAAAGTTTGAACTGAAATAAAATTTTAGTTCTGCAATCATCATCAGAAATGTAGCCAACAATAGAAGGATGAATAACTGATAATGAGGATGTCAGAGGATGAATAACTGATTATATTTTAATTTCATAATCAAGAAGATTAATATTATTCACTATTTTTTGCATTATATGTGTGTATATATATATATATATATATATATATATAAAGTCATTTAATATACATTCAAAAAATTCCCCTTACCAAGTATTTCATTTCTTTTAAGTTTATAGAAAAATGTAATTAATTGAAGGAGCTAAAAAAATTCTCTTTAGAACATTAATGTCCCCCCCCCCAACATATAATGAAATGTAGAAGACTTTAAAATTTTTAATGCGTGCATAAATGAAAAGTAAAATTAACAAAGATTACTAATACCTCTAAAAAAGACAGTTTTAATTTACATTCAGAACTTAATGAATAGATTGCTTTAAATGAAATCTTATGCTTTAATCTATTCAAGTCAAAAGTTCTACTCTTGTCTTCATTTAAAATGGTATTAATTTAAACGCTCTGCATTTCCTCCAATGTATGATAGCTCCATTCTTTCATTGATACGATTCAGATTAAAACCGAAGGCGCGTATCGAGTTTTAATCGAATCGATATCGAATTTTCCAATGCGGCGTCTTTGGAAAGTAATAGAGTTCTGGAAAGCGGAAAAGCGGAAACGCACGGAACAGAAAATTAATTACGACTCTGTTTTCCATCTTCGGCGTCATGCGACCAACTTCTAATTTGTTCGCTTCCATCAGATGCTATCGATGATGATTCCATTTCATCGAAATCGTAAGATGTAACCCGTTTCCTTTAATCTCTCCAGAGACTGTTGCCATTCGCGGAAAATGGAATTTTAATGTGTAGTTGAATAAATTTTCGAATGACTTCTTCGATGAGAATAATAGAGCAACACAAAAAGCATTTTTAAATTTCGAATTACAGTACTTAGACTTTTTTTTAATTCTTTGATCTTAATAAAAGTGTGTATTTGTTAATTAACATATGATTGGGCGACTTTGTAACAGAAAATTAAGATTTGAAAATATTTATTTGTGAAAACAAAACAAATAAACAAATCTTCGAAGATGTATTTATGAAATTATGCTGGAATAAAAATGAAATCAGATCTTATCTTTTCAGTACCTATTAACTGTAATTAAAACTTTCCAAATTGGGAATAGAAGATAACATTCATAAGACAGATTCTATGCCTTATTTCTGTTAATTTATTACACCATCTTCTCTAATTTTTACTGAGGAATACCTCTATTATTTCATTTCATTAAAATAACATTGTACTAGATCTGTTCAACCAGTAATTCGTGACAGACTAGTCGATTTCATTCTCGGCCAAGGAATGATGATTTTTCTAAATTGGAATTTGACTCTACATACTTTCTCCTACATCCAATTAGTTCCAAAGGCAATTATTGATAAAATTGAATCGCTTCATCCGCGAAAATATAAGTAATATTGATGATAATGATAATGACAGTAATAATAATAAATCTCAATTATATATATATATATATATATATATATATATATATATATATAAATTTTTGGCGAGGGAGGAAATTGGCTAATTTTCGTTTATAATTGCAAGATCTAAAATAATTACGAAATAATTTTTTTTCCCTATTATCTTAAGATAATTCCATCACTTCTCGTTTGAGTAGTGTTATTTTAAAAGCATTATGAAAGGACAAGTAAAAAAATAAGTTAACAATGTACAATCATATACTTTCTATCCACGCAAAAAAGGGCGGTAGATGTTAAGCAAAGAAGAATAGGTGGTGTAAAAAAAAAGATTACACATACACATACAAAGAAATGTGAGTCATGAAAGTTAAATTAACTCTGTAAAAAGCGGATACCACCCAAGTTAACACAAGAGGTAGTTCTGAAACAACACACACACATGCGCAATTTGAAGAAACTTCGTTTTGAGATAAAGATAAGCTATTTAAGGAGAAATAAATTATTTGGCAGAAAATTCCAGTTGTTGATGGCATTTAATTACAAAAAAAGAGAAAGAAATGTATGCGTATAGTGCAAATAATTACTTAATGTTATTAATAGTTTCAAAAAAAAAAAAAAAAAAAAAAAAGTTAGTGGAAGCTTAGACATAGAACTCTCCGTAGATAACTATAAACAAATAAGCAATCAAACAAAAAACAAGAATTTTACGCAATTGCCAAACCGAAAGGTATGATAAAAATAAACAAGTAAGACGTAATAAATTTCCAGGCTTAAGGAATTCATCAAATGTCTTTTTATAAGAAAAATGTAACTATCAAGATTTACGAACATCTAATGTATTAAAGTAAAACATTTATGTGTAAGAATCGTTTGTTTCTGTCACTTCATGCCTATTTTAACCAAAAAAGGAATTTATTTCTCAAAAATATATTACAAGAATGAAAAATTTCACTTTAGTTTTTATTGAATGGAAATAAAATGCGCATTAAAATATTTTTTGCACCATATAGATTGATTTATTACCAAATTTACGTGCTATAAAGAACGGAAAAAAGTCATGAATATATCTATATATATATATATATATATATATATATATATATATATAAGTACTTCAAACAATTGTGATATCTCTAAATCTTCAAAACATTT
This sequence comes from Nephila pilipes, assembly GCA_019974015.1. Taxonomy (NCBI): domain Eukaryota; kingdom Metazoa; phylum Arthropoda; class Arachnida; order Araneae; family Nephilidae; genus Nephila; species Nephila pilipes. Next base: position 65,313 of record BMAW01015487.1, read on the forward strand.
GTTTTTAATTTGGTTTTCTTCTTGGAATATTTTGAGGCCAAATGATTTTATTATTGTAGTTAATTTTATATTGTTTTGTTTTCCTTATATATAGTAAATACAAGTTGATGTAAAATAAATAGCATTTGAGTGGCTTTGTATTACTTAATATACATATCTGCCATCAAGTTATAAATTTTTTAATTTAAGAACTCGAAATTTTCCAAATGTTTCTAAAGCATACTATGTTTCTAAATAAATTTTGTTATAATAATTATTACAAAATTTAATGAAATAAAATAATTTATAAAATAATTCTTTCCCCCTCATTAGTAAATTATTCTATGGTGTTGAATTTCCATTACATTGGATATTTCATATATAAATTTATGGTAATTTTTTTTTTAATTCTATCCAATTTAAATAATCAATTTATAATACCTTTAAAATCAAATAACGTAAAACTAATTTATATTTTGTTTCTATTTAGGTTAAATAATTCACCCCGAGTTTTTTATTAAATTACGTCACTGTCCCAATGCATGTATTCAACAGAAATATGTAAGTCATAGTTTAAATTAACGCATGAATTTTGGATTATAAATACGAAATTCATTTCAAAAAGTAAATTAATTTAACAAGTACTTTTTTTTAAATAAAAGTAAATAAATTATTGCGATAAAATTCTGCACCGTAAGATAAAAGCACACATATCAATAAAAATTTTCATTTCTTTGCTTTACCAGCACATCCGATATAAACGAAATTATTTTCTCAAAAGAAAATACACCCTTAAAACATTGAAGTAAAAAAAAAAACATTAAAAGGATATTTTTTACACGCTTTTTCCAAGCCAGCGAAATAAGTTTTACACATCCGACTGCCTCTCGAAAAAGCCCCCCTGTGTTCTGTTTATTTCTTCACGATCGAAATTCCACTCAGAGAGTCGGAAGTTTTAAAACTTGACAAAATTAAAATAAACCCCCGAAATTTGAATTTTACGCAGGAATTCCTTCCAATTTCACGGCCGATTGCACCGCTGCCTTTCGTCGTGTATCGGATGGAATAAAACCTATATAACTGAAAAGAAGTACTTTTGAATCAAGAGGGAAATAAATGAAAAAGTAAAAAGAAAATAAAGTAGAATTCCTTCTGGGCTTTAAAAGACATCGGTTGAACCAATATCTTCGCTAATGTGTGAGGAAAGCTCCAACAAGATTCTTGAAGAATTGCTATGGCTTTGTTGGAAGAGGTTCGGTGTTTAACGTTTAAGGAATTGGAAGTAGATTTCATGTTAGATTTGGAATAAGTAAGTTCGTATTTTATTACGAAGAAAGTTAATTCGTTTTCTGTTCGTATATTTTTTTCATCTTAAACGATTTTAGAAAATTGAGTTTAGTTGTGTTGAGTTGGAGGAGGTATTTTTTAGTCGATAATGTTTTCTTCTGTTTAAAAGCTTAGAAATGGTTATAAAAGAAAGGTAACAAAAAGGAACAGAAATAAAGAGTGACGACAGAAAAATATTTTCTATAAATGAAGGTAATAATTAAATAGAAAATGGTTTTCAAGAATTTTTATTCTTTAACTTCGAAACATAGAAATAAATTCGGTTTACGTTAACTTTCATTTTGTCCTTAATTAAGTTTAAATAGATTTCTTTTGGTTTTTTTACTGATATAATAATTGTTCAAAAATAAAACTCGTTTGCGTTTGACAGTTGAAATTCTAATTTATTTTGTATATTTTGTTAATTATAAATGATTCGTAAATAGATGATATTACAAAAATTTGTAAAAAATTATTGTTGTGACTATAATTTTCAAAATTTTTTCATTCTATACTATATAAAATGCTATTATTAAATAATCCGTATAATTCAGCTAAAATTTTTATGGAGAAAATGAAAGTTTATTTCTAAAATTCTGCATTCAATCTCCAACAAAAAGTAAAATTAATCTCAATTACCTCAGAGTTCTACTTTGAAACTTGTAAATTTTCGTTGCAAAAATAAATTATGCTTCTCTCTCCCTTAGTAAGATTATTTGAACATAATAATATTAGCTGTTTTTAAATGTTTACTTAAGATATAAGAATCAAACTATTTTAATTCTGAGTTATATAACTTATTTCCTGAAATATTATGCAAATTACTACTTTATTTCATACCATAATTCTGAAAGTCAAAAAAGTTCTGCGCAATGCTTCAATAATGATTTATCACTTTATTTTAAGGAAATTTGAAAATAAGTTCAAAATATATGAAATTTAGTATTTTTTCAATTCTTCGGAAACCTCATGATAGTTTTGTTCATAAGAAATTCTTACAAGAAAAGGAAAAAGTCTCCTTAGTCACAAAAAAGAAAAGAAAAAGTACTCTTTTATTGTTTTTTTAACATAATAACATTAGCAGATCGTATATTAAGGGAGGAAAGGTAATATACTGTTTGACGTAATGCGGTTTATCATACATTTTAAACGACACACCACGATTCTTTTTCAAACTAGGAGTTCAGAGTTAAGTCTGTGGTTAGAAAACTAAAAAAACTTCATATAACATATGTGTGAGCAGTAGAAATAAATAAACAATGGAGCATTTGTTGTGGTTGGGGTGGAATAGCAATTTTATGAAAACATTTCAAATGTAAAATAAACGTGTATGCATTTAAACACACCCCCATGAGACCGCCTTCCTCAACAACAACAAAAAAGCGATGAAAGAAAGAAAATAACTCAGTCACAGACCCCGTTCAGCATGATGCTTGCACATATCATGACCCTATTAAAAGAAAAAGATGTTTTATCGTTAAGACGATTTCCGGATTTCCCGGATTAAAACGATTTCCATAGTCTCTCTATAGTTATCGATAGCCAATGAGAATCAGTATTTATACTAGTGATATGCATCTCGCTGAGCAACACATTGTCCCACTATTCCAAACTCCAGTTTAAACAAGTACATTTATGCTTAGACGGGAGAGGAATGAAAACTGCTAGTCTTCTGGCATTGACACTCGCGTGATTGGATGTCCTGTAAACAGCTTGTCAAGAATCTCATATTCCTTTGGTGGCAGTAAGCACCTTACCTAGTTCGCTGGCTCTATTATTCTTCTGCAGTTATTGCCAGATATTGGTCTTGGCGAACGGTTGTTACTATTGGCCGACCTAATACTGATGTCGGTTAAACCCTCTGCCAAAGATAAGATATCACACACTGAGACACAGAGTTGGCGATGTTTTAGTTTGGGATCGTCTGGATTCGAACATTCTAACTATTCTTCCTTTCGCAAACGTATCTAGTTGGGTTTTTTTGTACCCTCATTCGTTCTGTTTAAACATTAACAACGTTTCTTCACACGTGGATTGCACGATCCTGTATGAACTGTTTATATCGATTGAGCCGGTATATCCACGTATCGACGTGATCATGATGCTTTGAGCATGAAGACATTGACAGGGATATTCTTCATACAGGCAAAGTTTCACCTTCAACAGATAATTTTTCACAAGTTAAGTTAAGGATAATACGTAAAATGTAATATTTATTTACGTTTTACGAATTATGTTTCCATTTCTTAAAGTTTTGAATACCAATGTATATATATATATATATATATATATACTTCATTAATGAGAAAAGAAGGCGATACAAATTTTTCTGTTACAGCCATGCCTTGAAAAATAATATCAATTCTTTGAGTAAAGCTTATTTATTTCATGTTGAATGAGAGAGAGAAAGAATATTACATAGAGATAGCAGTGGACGAGAGTTCACTAGCTTCCGTAGTTAAAGCAGAAGAGTGATAATAATCACATAATAATAATGAACAACAGCAGATGCGTCGCTTCGCCGTCGTGGCTACAGCGGAAGAGATGGGAATTTTCCTTGCTTTAAATTTATGTCCGAAAATTTCTTTACATTACGTGGTATTGGTTGGAGGGATCTTTAGGAATTTTAGTTGGAGAGGTTAAGCCTATAGGGAAATCTCCCTGCTAATTTTGATCCTGGGAATATGCCAGTTTATGCAGATTTTTCAGTGCACGATTAAATAAATTAGGTACTCAAATTTATAATCTTTTATAAATTTGGATATAAAGACGGAAATATCTTTATATCCAAAATATGGAAATAAAGATGAATTCCTTATGACGATAGTTAAGAATAAAATAAATTATGAAATTAAATTAAATTTGAGGGAAATCATATATATATATATATATATATGATTTGAATCCAGATAAAAAGTTTCATCAATCACACCTTTCTGTCAAAGACCCATAAGGGCTATTGGCAACGGACCTCGTAACTTTGAACCACGGTCAAGTGATGATCAAGCCATGTCGGATATCTTGGAATCCTTTCATTTTTTTTCTTTTGATGACTTCTTAATTAATTCTTCTCGTTGCCATCATCATATTTGAGTTCATCAAAGCAGTCATACTATATATCCAGATTGGTAGGGTAATCACCCATAATTTAAGTTTTAGAGCATGTGTGAAAATTTCTCGGATTCAGTACCATCATTTTACTGGAATAGGTTAACATAACTTTTGATAGTAAAATCTTGTATTCTATACATAAAAATTATGTTCGATATAAAAAAAATATTTTATAGTGAATATTCGAGATTCTTGAAGAAATGTTGATACACAAAGGTTTTCGATATTTAGAAGTTCGAGAGTTATAGAAGTTCAATTGTATATAGATTTCGGTGAAGCACTAACAGTGCTACCTTTCGCTACGACTGAGCAATTTTATCGATATTTTTTTAAAAAAATACTGATTTAGAATACATTTTATTTTAATAATGAAAATCATTAATGTACATTTCAATTTAAAAGTCAAGCTTTTACCAGGTAAACGCGGTGTCACTGCAAATGTTTACACATTATGAATGACAGATTTCGATACGAAACTGTCCCCAGTTTAATAAATTTTTGAATCAATAATTATTCTTTAAAATGACCTCCATTCCTTACGATCACAAAATAAGAAGAAAGCTGGGAGGAAACAATTCTCAGCCTATCGCCTAGTCATGTATTTTTCATCAGTGATCAGGCGTCCTCCTTTTCTTAATAATACATTACACTTCTCAGTGAAACACCCATATTTCCTTCCTCACTTCCCAACCCCTGATGATAAATGCCATGCATTGAACAAGTAGTCGAGAAACATAAATTTCAAGCCCCGGGGCGATAAATGCCTAATGCTGTAGATAACGCGTTGCAATTCTTCTTCGGTAAATCTGTAGCCTCTGAAGATTTAGTCAGCCATTATTTAATGTTCCTTTCCAAGTACTGCTACGAGAAAAAGTCAGCTGAAGCATGGAATGTGTGCTTGTTAAAAATGGATTTATGTTCGCTTTCAGGCTTAGCTGGGAATTTGATTTTATAACTAAAAGGTCAAGATTTACAGGAAGAAGTTTTTACGTTTCGGGGAAATCTTCGACAAAAAGGCCCATTTATGGGATTTTGCTTGTGTACAGACGGCAATTCACTTTATTGATATTTGAAATATAAAAGTACAATTGTTTTGGAGCAGAAATGGATTGTTATGTTGAAACGAGCCTATTGGGAACGTTTTGATGTATCTCTGGTATTAAAATAAAGAAAATGATTTAAAGTCGTATACACATATGCCCAGAGGGCATTTATGACATTATTTTTCAATGTATAATTTCTAATTTGCTGAGCAAAGTGTAGAATACTTAGAAATGTTTAATGATTTTTAAAATTAAACCTATACTAGATTAACAATAAATCCTCGGTGCGGTGGTATGTCAGATATACTGAATTAAGAAGTTAGGATAATGTGACATTATATTATGGCACTTTAAAATAATATAGCTTATAAATCTTTATGGAATAATTCTAAGATTATATGTATATATAAACGTAACTTTTTATTGGTTTAGTTAGAACAGTTACATCATTCTAAGGTAAGTTTATTCTTTTTAATAGTAATATATTGAGTTAAAGAATCTTTGATTGTTCGTTTGTTTTGGGTATTAACTAATTGTCTGTAAAGTAATTTGTTGAGTTATGTGGCTTGAAACGATGTAGCATGTTTAACCATGTCCGTCTCTCCAAAGCCAGACGCGGCCTTTTAAGTTTCTTTTATTTCCATTTGAATTTTTGAATTTTTTTTTTATAAACTTATTCGATGCAGAACACTATTGAGGAAGTTTTTCCTATGCTTTCTTTAATGAATAGTTTGTATTTGTTTCTTATCATTTGAACTATATTATGTATACATGCATACTTACTGAGAGTAAAGTATTTCCGACATTCATTTTTCTATAAATAATTCAAACATTAAAGCATTTTGTATTTATATCTATATAGAGTTAGAATGAAATGAAATAAAATTAGGAATGCTTTGAGCAACCTTAATAAGAAAGGAAAAGAAATTGCTGAGAAAGAAGGCTGAAAACAGTTACTTGACACTCGGGTGCTAATGCTAGATTGCATGGGGTAATAACAGCGTGTATTTAGAATCAATTTTAACTAACAGCACACACACAATCTTTTTTTAAGAAAACAATATTAACATTCCTTACATATCCAGAAAGAGGAAAAATCTATTTTTTTTAAAAAAAAAAAAAAAAAAAAAAAGAATAACTTTTTTCGAATTAACAGAAAAAAAGTAAATATTTTTAGAATTTATATCTGCTATTTTAACACTATTGTGTGAAATTACGAAAGTTATGACAAAATCAAATATGTGTAAATTTAGAAGCAGAATATACCTCAATAAAAATATTATTTAGATATTAGAAAGAAAAATTAACACTTTAAAAAGAAAAAATAGTCGTATTATTTGCATTATACTATATGTTCAATGCTATGTTACATTATTTTTAATGCACTTTTCTGACACGAAATTTCATTGCACTGTTAACACTTAGCAAAGAAGCAATATTATTATTTTCATAAAAAGAAAGAAAAAATATATTCTTTGATAATAAATGAGTAATACAAAAATAACCATTTTACAGTAAAATAAATAAAATATTATACTTTTGAAAATAAAATACCTTGTAAATAAAAATGTTACATTTATTGCTAAATTCATCAAGGATAATTACAGTACCTAATAAATTTAAAAGTTACTTATTAAAAAAAATTTCAATGCTTTCAAATTAAAATTGTGGCTATTATGATTTGAACAACGAAAAGCAAATAATTCATACTCAAGAGAAAAACCCTCTTGTTTATTACTGAATTAAACAAAAGTTTAATTTAATTACTTAAGAACTCAACTCGCCCCCCCGCAGGCATAAAACACACGTCATTTTAAATAAATTATGACATTCAAATAAATTGAGAAATATATATTATTGAGAAGCATATATTTTTTTAAATTGAGCTATATAGCTAAAATTTTAAAAATATATATATGCTTTTGATTTTAGGAAAAAGACAATGGATTTGATACTGAATTTTTAACAGAAAAATTAATTTACGAATAAATTCCCTTGTTGATAATAATGACAATATTGACGTTATTATTAATAATAATTGAATTTATTATTGACAACAACGCTTTTAGAGAAAAATTCGATATTAGAGAAATCTCTATGGAGAGTGGATGTGGATATAGGTGTGCATGGAAAATGGGACTTTAGAATCCAGATTACCAGTTTTGCCGAATTATCAAGTGTCAGTTTAGTTTTAATGGGTGAATATTAAAGATATAAATCGCATTGTTAAAAAATTTAAGCGATTAAAACATGTTTTTAATGTGTTTGCGTAAAAAATCTGTGTAGATGAAATAAATATCTGAAAAAGTTTCCGATCAGTCCGGCTACTATAAAATTAAAATCGAACGCCTAATATTAATTTAAATCAATATTTCTGAATTGATAAAAACACAGCACAAAAGAAGGATTACAACAGTACGATGATAGTTATCACAAGTTGTGACGAGCTACTCTAGACGGATAATTACGCTTTATTTGTTTTATTTGCTCTTGAAGGACACCTAGCGGGCCTCAAGAGCATCTTACTTAGCAGCACATTATTCATTCATAGTTTTAAAAAATTCAGACACGACATGCAATCCACGAGAAAACGAGAAATACTGTACTGAAATGAAAACTGACGATCACGATAAACATCGGGAGAAAATGTGAGCAGCGCTGCGTCATGATCTGGCAGTCAAGGTCAACAAACTCTCGAATTCACACTTTAAAAATCCGAAAGCGAATGGCTCGAACGATGTCGGATTGCATTATATAATATACCGAGCCAACGAATTCCAGATTAAATAGATTACTGTATCTCATTAAAAATTATTGATTTAAGTGGGGATGTCGCATCTCAGATTTACATGTAGAATTTGAAATGTAATAACATTTGAATATATTGTTCGTGAAGTATTAAATACATTTTAAAACTTTTGTGTTTTCTTGTTTTAAAACTTTACATTTTCAGACGCGTATTATTCAACATCTTTTTAGAAATGGCAGTTACGTTTACCTTATCTTCTAATAGTAAAAATATAATAGTACGTTTTTTTAATTTTAGAACCTCTCTTTTTGCACTAGCTTAGGGAAGGCCAGGCCAATATTCCTGGGAAGAGTGCTACTATCTGAACAAAAGAAATCATGCGTGATACTTCCACCTTTTTCAACATAATTTTTTTTTTTTTAAATAATAAAAAAAAAAAAATACTATTTTTAAGCTGATTATGAGATTTTTGTAAATAGTGCATCTTTTTATATAAGTTTGAGTAGTGGAGATGTAAAAAATAATGTTACAAATAAAACGAAAACTCAAATTTACGTTTTATTGTCAATTAGCATTATAAAGGTTCAGTCAGTTAAGCCTAGGTATAAAAGAAAAGTGAATACCTTGAGGTCTTTTATCCTATATAATTATTAAGCAGTCGGTACTTTATTAGAATTATTTTTGAATTTATATTTCTTTTTACCAAGTCTTGAAGGATTAGTTCTTGAAATTGCCAAAACAAGATTTGGTGTTTTAAGTGCGTATCGGTTAATCCTGAGCGAAACTTTGATTTTAATATACTTATAATAGAAAACATTTGATCTCAAATATAGGTTTATCGTAATCTACAACAATATCCAACAGCCAAATCGTATAAACTTGGAAAATTGCTTATTGTTATAAATTTCCAAAATTCAAAACAATTTGTATCACTTGCAGTTGAAATAAGTTCGATTTAATTACTGTATAGAATAGTATAATGTTGTAGGTCAATAATTTCAATTTGGAGTTCAAGGAGGAGGGGGGCGACAACTAATATCTTATAAAGAAATTGAAAAAGGATTTTAGAAAAGATAAATTTTTCTTTTATCGCCTTGAAAATCATCAAACTTAGCAATGAATAAATCCTGCAAAATGGATATCATTTTTTTTTTAATTCTGTCATAGTTCAAAGGTTTCAGATTTTCAAAAAATTTTAAGAAATCTTCGTATGGCACTGTTAGGACTCCACCGTGCCTTACTATGGCATACGTGTGGAAGGTTGACCAATCTTACACTAGCTCCTTATTTCACATATCGCGGCATTTTTTAAGAACGCAACGACCATGCTTTATTGGCGCTTCCTGCATACTTTGAAGTATAACACTAATAATCTTGATACTATAGTTTACAAATAATAACGCTATAAATATTTCTGCTCTAATCAAACGAGGTAAGATCCATTTGATTTAAGAATACCATTCATCCACCATTTTGACTTTTTGAAAGGAGATTTCTGCACTTTTTTCTAAAATTATTATTATTGAGTTGATTTGATTACAATAACACAGGTTGAAAACAGTTTAAAACAAGAAAGCTTCTATCTGTATATTTCCTTTTCTTCTCTATCAATAAAAGCATTTTTAAAAATAACTTTTATGTATGTAAAAGATCTTAGCCAAATTACTAAAATGGTCATTAAAATACTTTCTTAAAAAACTGAAAAAAGTAGGAAAAAACTTTCTTTATTTTATCAAAGATTTCTTATTGCATTCCAATAATAAATTAAATTTCCGTGAAAGAATTGAAATCCCTCAGCCTTAATGATACATCCATAGATTCAAATTGATGATTCACAATAGGTTCGAAATCAAATAACACTTTACCTAAATGTTTGGAAATAAATAGAATTTATATCATCTGAATTCTAAAGCTTCTTTTTTGTTGTAATTAACTTTAAGTGGCTCTTCAAGAGCACTCTTTTTTTTTTTCCATGCTTCTTTTTCATGTGTTTTATTGTATGAATCAAAATTCGAATGTGAGAGAAGCAGCCACATTCGTTGTGAATTGCATTTAAAAATAATTTTTACTAAAAGATCATTTAGCTTTATATGTTAGATCAATTTATATTTTAAAGCAGAATTGAATTATAATTTTGATTCGGCAAACTCGGTCCGGAAGTCGAACTGTGGATTCGAAGAATCAGATTTATGAGAAACTATTTTTCGTCATTAGTTTTCTTTAGAATTTAAGAGAAAATTTAACATATATATATTTAATAATATCTTTATAGGCTCTTCCTTTAAATTTTATTTTTTCGAATTTATTAATTTTTAGAAACTTCCGTTTGGCAACACTTCTTATTAATTTCTCTTTACTCATCCTGCAACCATCGAAAGTGAAGGAAGTAATTTTTTTTTCCATCATTATTGCCCCTTGAGCTTTCTTATCTTGTACATTTCACGTTCCGGAAGTGATTGCTTTTTATGGATTCAGTTGGCGGTTTGTGTAAAGAGTCGATTAAGTCACTGGCCCCAGGAAATACGTCAGCTCTTTGGCCTGACGGATGGATTAGTGATTCAGTTATTTCGTCTGAGAAGAACAAAACATTGGGGCTAATATCTTGAAGTGTTTCTTGTGTGTGCTCGAAGTTAAGCACTAATGAACTTAAACTAATTATTACATCATCTGCTTTGATATTTTCAGAAATGAATATTACGTTACATTCGTTCAGAGGAAAATTATAAAATATAACCTTGCCCTTTATATAGAGCAAACTAAAGAATAATTTTCGTTGTAAAGCAAGTAATATCAAAAAAATTTAAGTCAATTCCTATTTAAATCAACAAAGATAAACTTTATTTTAGTTACTTTTTATTAAATAATTACAATTATTATAAATATGTTTATACATATGACAGAATCACAATATTAAGTGGCCAAAGAAATTTTTTTCCAGCGATCTACACGTTTCGTAACTGACGGTATTTATTCCTAAATTTATATTCTAATAAATATCTTATATAAGAGAAATTTTTTTTCTCCCGCATAAAACTAAAATTAATTATTTGAAAATCAAATAAAACAATTTATGCTTCGACGAGATTCGATCCGAAGGCATGAAGACTCTACGCCGACACCCAAATTTGTCATTGCAAGACAAATGATATAGTAGAAGCTTGTTTTTTAATTCATTAGGTAAATTAAATAGTTGGAATGCAGTTTAGCCCAACCATCCTTGGAGACAAGAATTATTTGGGG
>BMAW01015489.1:4458-21939 GCA_019974015.1 Nephila pilipes
TCTTTTTTTTTTTTTTTATAATGAATTTATATGCATATCTTTTTTTCTTTCCCTCGCCGATTTCGTATGGTAATTAAAACAATCATTCCAAAAAATTAAGCTGCAATCCAACTTTAGGAAAGGTTAAAAAATGTTTTTTAATTAATAAAAATGAAAACTATTACAAATTTCATAAACTAACGATACAATTTAAAAACTAAATAATTCAAAAAGCATGTAATTAGAGAATTGTGATTTCCTTAAACTTCTTTAAAAACTGATGAAAGTCTTGTTGCATCAAGAAATGTCAAATGTTATTCCTTTCCTTCGATATTTAAACAATAGCATTATTGCTGTACAGAGCGATCTCGGATTCTTCCTATCCGTTTCAGTGTTGAGCTCTGCTGCCCAATTGTACAGAGCGATCTCGGATTCTTCCTATCCGTTTCAGTGTTGAGCTCAGATCCATGTCCAAATCCCTTTTTCCCCTATTATAAAAATCCCTACTCTCTTAAGATCATCCTGTCCCCAGACGCATGTATAGCGACTGAGGAATTCCTCCTCTTTCTACCCAACTCGCACTCTCCTGTGAAGGGCACGTGTTTAACACTCCGAGAGCATGAACCAGATTGAAAGTAAAAGTGGAATCTAAATACATCATCTCTTAATTTAACATTACAACATCACAAAACTCCAAAAATGTTACCAAATGTCTTTTTCTCATTCATTGGCACAGTATGTTTTCAAGGAATTAAATATTTTCAGAATTACATTGAAAGTTTTAACTTTATGAAGGACAATAAAGCATTTTTAATGGCTATTTTCTTGATTAAGATTCTTTCTAAAGTGCCATCTAACATTTTAAATAGTCTGATTATCCAGCTGTCGTATTTTAGATTGTTTCGGAATACCTTTTTAAAAATTCATCCAGTAAAAGATTATATTTCATCATTTAGCATTTCTTACAAAACACTGAGTTTGTAAATGCTTTGTTTCATAAAATTGTTATAAATATGAAAATGATTTTGACATATCATGAGTTTCCTTCAAAATACTGCAGAACTCGTAAGGAATAAAAGCCTTACAAACTACGCAGCACAAGACAGACAGACATAAGAGTACTGACGAGCGTCAGCCAGTCCTCGCTTTTGCTCAAATTAATGGAGTTCTTATGTAGGAGCAAACATGTGGATGTCGCCTGAAGGCAACTGATCACAAAATAATCAGGATGAAAAATAACTTCAGAGTGTCCATTGAAACATTACAATATCAACACTGTGTGATTAGAGAAACAAACAACCAAAAGTCAATGTGAACCAACATCATGCATATTGAAGGTATGAAAATAGTAACAGACAGGGTTTTAAGGATAAAAATTATGGCGAAGAATGATAAGATGGCTTCAGTGGGCGACACCACATTGTGGTTTTTTAAGCAAAGTTGAATTTTGAGTTGGGGTTTGTAAAAATTTGCCTTGATAATTTGGTTATCGTGTCTTGAGAATGAGGTGAAAATATTACAGGAGAGTTTAGTGATGCTTGATTCTATTGGATCAATTTGGAGGTCATTATGTATAACATTGTTTCTAATATGCCATGGAGAATTAGTCATAATACGAAGAATTTTATTTTGCATTGTTTGAACTTTTGTCATTTGAGTATTTGCGGACAATCCCCAAACAGGGGTGGCAAAGGTGATGATTCGGCGAAGGATATATGTATGATATTGACATTTGATGGTATACTTAAGACTGGCTCCCTGTGCAGTAGAGTCATTATTAAAAAGGCACACGCTCACTGTGGTGTGGTGTGGAAAGGTCTGAGGTGAATATATTATATTAGAGCAACTGTTTTAAATTTTGACTTTAAACGATCTGTCATGAAGAAATTATTAATTATTTTGATGAGGAAGCCAGGAAATTTGAATTTTATCATTTCGTAAATTAGTCCATTGTGACACATCCTGTCAAAAGCTCTTTTAATGTCTACGAAAATGCGTTTTATGAAACCTTCTTTGATTATGTTGGTAACTCAGGCAGTTGATGTAGAGTAGAATGTCCCTCGCGGAATCCACAAGAAATATTATCATAAAAGTATTTACTCTGTGAAACGAAGAAAAGAAACATATATTAACACCACTTTTCCTAATATATCAAATTATATAAATATATAGGTATTTTATAAGAACATCCCTTTTACCACTTTCCTAATAAAACGATAGATTATGAATGAATAGAAAACATTTATGCAATATTCAAAAATGCAATATCCTAATCATGACAAATCTAAAATGATAGTTGCTTTACAAGCAATTGTCATATGATTTCAAGAATAGGCTTACCCTTCCGGCTACAGTTATTTAGTTAGTCGAAGAGTTAATGCTATGGACCTTTAATTTCTACAAGAATGCAATAAAATATACTGGAAAGAAAGAAGTATAATGAAAGCTTCTGTAGTTTCTTTTTTCCTCCAATTTTTAAAAATATTTTTACCCCTGTTTTAAAGATTCGTTTGCAGGTTTTCCCGACTTGTAACATTTTTTTTTAAAGTCCAGAAACTCCTAAACTACTCTTTAAAATAAGAATAATAGAAGGCAAAAAGTAATTTTACTGAAGAATTCATTTCATTTTGCCATTATTTTTCAGATGCACATTATAGCAATCAAAGAGATGAAACAGTAAAAATCTGTGAATTGAAGTCGAAATTCCATAGGACTTGCATTATGCTGACGAAATCAAAATGGCGGGTAGAAGGGGAACTCAATAATTCCTGTTGTATATATGCTTTTGAAACATTTTTACGTATGCATCAAAAAATTTACTCCTTGCCTTTTTAGCAACGTGTATTATTCTCTACGGAAGCTGAAAAACAGTTTACAAGTGTACAGTGTTATTATTATCATGGAGAAGATGGGACTTCTATTACTGCTTGCAACTGAAAAAGATCTGGGTGGATTTCAATCTCACTTCATAAATACGCTGAATTCTTTTTCTACAAAAGATTCATGCACTGTCAGCGAAGGCCCTCAAACATGTAGTTAAGAGAAACACTCATGCAATATGCCAACTTTCACGCATGTAAAAGAAGAGAACGACATTCCCATACTAACATGATTGCTGAGTAAATGATATTTGACAGTTCGATGGAGAATGCATCCAGTATTAGTGTGGATTCGTAATAATAATTAAGTATTTACAATTACTGTGATTGATTGTTTCCTATTCGTCATTATGACATGATAACTTGCTATTAAATATGATGTGCGGTTGATTGACCGAAAATTTTTTCAAACAATTACAGCACCTCGTACGGATTAAAAAAACATTTTTCCTCCCGATCACTAAGAAGAAATCGCTAAGAAGCTGATTTTTGCTGTGGCTTGCATTTGAAATACTTAACATTTTACATTTAACTAAATATTTTAGTCTTATAAGATTAAAGTTGCAAAAACTGTCTTGATGCGATTGAGAGGTAGGCTTCATATTTTAGGAGAGAGTTTGCCCTTATAATGCAAGCATAATCTTGGTTACTCTAACGGCTCAAATAGGACTTTTCAGTGCTCACCGCATATTTTTCTTACAACTTTTTCTCTCTGACTTAACTGTTTACCGACCATGGACTAGAATTTTGACCATAGATATAACTCGGAACCTAATGAAGATACATCATCGAACTTCTCTTCCATATGATCCAGATATGAAGACGAAAAAACTCCATGCCAAACACGACAAGGAATTGAAAAAGACATTGCCTACTACTCCACCAGAAAAGAAGCACAATCATCTTACCTAGTCCAACTTAAATTTCGTGGCACAGATTCAAATGATTCACTTTTTATCAAAACGCAGAAAAATATCGAAAGATACGAAAACAAGCTTCAACGAATGGAAAGTGAGTATGCTACTTTAGCGCCTTGCGCGACTGCTGGCTGCCCCATCCATTCCACCCCAAATATCCTCCCTATGAAACGTAAAGATAATCAAGGTTTTATCAGCCCCCCCCCTAAAAATAAAACATGTAAAAAACCTACACTGACCTCCTCGTCTAATTTAATTTTACCTACTCAAAATCAATTCCAACAACTATCAGACGATGTTACACCCCCAGATAACAATGAAGATCAAGATTCAGATTCAACTCCCAAAATTGTAAAAGCAAAAAATTTACCTCCCCCAATTATGTTTAAAGTAAGCAAAAATTACAGACAACACCTCAAGGAAATTAGTCATGAATTACCTAAACTAAGAACTCGTCTTTCCGGCGAGTACATTAAATTATATACCGATACGCTAGACGCCTATAGAAAACTTTCACACCTATTATCCACTAAGACTTATGAATATTACGTCATTCAACCAAACATTTTGCGTCCATTGAAAATTATTCTTAAGGGTTTACCACGAGATACTGAAATCCATGATATCCAGGAAGAACTAATTGAACTTGGATTCGACCCAATCAGGATAAATCAACTTACAAACAGGCGTACAAAAATTCCCCTTCCAATATTCTTAATAACACTACCAAGAAACGAAACCAGTAAGAAAATCTATGAAGTTAGCCGCATATGCTATATGTCTATTACAGTTGACGAATACCGAAGTAACAAAGTCACTCAATGCTTCAACTGTAATCTTTTTCATCACAGTTCAGATAATTGCCATATGATTCCCAGATGCTTAAAATGCTCAGGCGCCCACGCAACCAGAGACTGTAACATCGAAGGAAAAATTAAAGAAATAAAATGTATTAACAGCAACGAAATTGGACACTCCGCCTCATACGGAGGATGCAAACTCTATCCCAAACCTCCAAAAGGAACAATTACTAAAAGCAACGCACCCAAAACAAATACTGTTCGAGAAGACTACAATTTTGCAAATGCTTTAAAATCAAACCAACAGATGGCGCCCCAAATGGACGAAAACCCAGATTCATCAAAAAGTTCAAGGAAAATCCCACAACATAATGCAAAAAGCCACCAGAAAAATCCTTTCAACAACATTTTTGAAGCCATCGAACAACTCAAAGCTCTTGCCGGAATCTTCTCAATCATTCCAGGACTGCTTACAAATCTCCATAAAATTCAAAATGCAAAAGGACAAGCAAACAAAAAATTCGCCATCGTAGAAGCGCTTATATCTCTGAAGAATAATGCAGCCAATCGCAGTAGTTTCTCTTCACCCATCGCAAGATCAACTTTTTCCCTCATGGAACTTCAAATTTTTCCAAGAAAATACTCATTAACTGCTCAACAGATGGCGGCAGCTATGCTGGGCTCATCAATCAGCTCATTTCTAAAGAACTTTTCATCTCTACTCTCCAAAATTTTACCCTCTCATCCGCAAGAAATTCCTCTCCACAATGTAAATTTCCATTTTATCCAAAGGACTTAATAAATACCAGATTTTGGCGCCCATGGAATTTCAACGTCAACGTTATAAGATTAACCTTTTTTCGATTTATGAAACATTTTTTTATCAAATATATTCCCTCTTACATTTTCGCTTCATTGCATCGGTTCTTTAGGTAGGTACTAATAATTTTGTTGAAAATATATTTTAAAAAAAGGAAAAATGATTTTTATAAAAAAGAAAACTGATGATAATTTCTCCAAGATTTTGGGAATTCAATGCCTTGAAATAAGGCAACTATCTTCGTGAATCTCTAAATAAAATATCGGGTCATCAGTTTACGAAATTTTCGGAAGGAAAGTTAGGACGGTAAAACCCAGTTTGTACAGCGAATGCATTCGAATTCGTAGAGAAAGAATCCTGTAGGGCTCAATAAAACGCAAGTTCGATCTGTCTTCTCCGGAGAAACTATCCAAGTTTTTTTTCAGTACTTAACTTTTTTTTTTTTTTTTCCAATATCGTTTCGATTTTAATGTTAGATTCTTGAAGTTTTTTAATTTTAGATAAAAATTACGACTCCGCCATCGATATTTTGAACATTAAATATCGAAATCAGTTGAAATACGCATAAGTGAGAGAGCATTTTCTCGAATATTGGATCAAGATGAAAACTCCGTATAATCTTGCAGAAAAATTGGACGAATATGAAAGTATTAGACAAAGTTTCAGAAGAGATTTACACAAAAAAATTGGCCACAAATTGCGAAGTCGTGGACATTATGGTGGATTTAAACCAATAGTAACGTTTAAAGATTTCAAGTCTAAACATCAAATTAAAAAGGAACCTATCCATGAAAAATATCACGAGAGAGATTTCGAGAATAGAAAACAGCTTAGATGTTACGAGTGCGGTCTTCGACCAAAATGTGATAAGAAAAATTATGAAACTGTTGCTTCGAATGAATCTTTCAGAAACGGTTGCAGTGATGTACTGGCTCCATACACAACTTTAGGCAAAGTAAATGGAATCGAAATGCCAATACTTAGAGACACTGGTGCAACTCTGGATTTAATTTGAAGGGAAAATGTCCGACCTTCAATGTTTACGAAAGAAACTGTGTGGCTTCGTACACCTCTTGAAGCTCAGTGAGCTTTCCAGTAGCTGAAGTAGAGTCGGATTGTGTGTACGGTAGCATAGTAACAAAAGCTGCTGTTTTGAGATTCATCAAGATCTCAAAAAATTTCATTCTCAAGCTTTTTCATTAGGTCAAGGAAGATACCTTTTGGGAAATAAAACTGCTGCACTATTTGAAGAAACAAAGAAGAATAAAGAAATCCAAGCCTATAGGGTGAACGCTGTTCAAACTGGAGCTCAGAAGAGATTGAATGAAAATAATGATCATATTTCCAAATCATCGTATGAAATTATTCCTGAAATCAACGATAATGATGAAGAGTCTTCAATTGATGAAAACAATATCTTACCTTTATTGGAACCTGAAATTTCCGGATTTAATTTTGCTAAGGTATCCCTTGAAGAATTTAGAAAAGAACAGGAAAATACTGAATTAATAAAATTGTTTGAAGAAGCTAAAAATGAGCCAACAAAGAAAACTAAGTATATTGTTGAAGATAAATTCTTTCAGAAGATAAGTTCTTTCAGAAAGAAGACAAGAATGGCACTAAACGTAAATTACTTGTAGTTCCTGAAAAATTTAGAACAAATTTAATGACAATAGGTCATGAAGCAGCACCAGCTCATCTTGGTGTAACTAAAACCAAAGATGCATTATTCAAAACATTTTACTGGCCAAATTGTTTCAGTGATGTCGAATATTTTGTCAAGACTTGTGATAAATGCCAAAGAGTGGGAAAACCTCAAGATAAAAAGAAAGCTCCGCTTAAAATTGTTCCCGTCATTACAGAAATATTTACGAAGTTAAATGTAGATGCCTGCGGCCCTTTGCCAATAACACCATCAGGAAACAGGTACATCATCACTGTATTATGCATGTCGTCCAAATATCCAGACGCTATTCCTGTGGCAGATCTATGTTCGTCAACTATTATGGATGTGTTGTTACAGATTTTCAGCAGAATGGGGTTCCCGAGAGAATTACAGACCGACCAATGTACATCATTCATGAGTGCACTTACAACAGAATTTTTGGAAAGATTTGGAGTTAAAATAGTAAGAAGTTCTATTCATCATCCTGAAAGTAATCCTGTAGAGCGGATGCACAAAACACTGAAAAGAATTCTTCGTGTCCTGGTGTCTTGAAGCAGTTCCAGATTGGGAGAAAGTCCTCCCTCAAGATTATTTGCCCTAACAACTGAAACACATCACAGTACTGGATTTTTTCCGCGCAGTTAGTCCATGGAAGAAAATTAAGGACTCCTGTTATGTTATTATACGAGAAGCTAACTGAAGAAAATCAAGGTGAAAATAATATTCTGTATTATGTTTTTGGACTCATCAATCGAATGGAGAAATGTCAAGAACTAGCTGTCCAAAATATGGAAGAAGCCAAAAACAAACAGAAGTTGTGGTACGTTCGCAAGGCTGTGAAGAGACAATTTAGAATAGGTGATCTAGTTTTGGTCGTGGCTCCGTGCAGGCCTAACAAGTTATCTGTTCAATGGAATAGCCCTGGAGAAATTGTTCATCAATTTTCTGAAATAAGTTATGTTGTTAAATTTCCAGAAAAGGATAAAAATGCATGTGTATCATGTCAACATACTAAAACCTTATCATCAAAGAGCGGAAAATATAAATTTGTTGTGTTTAGAAGGAAACTCTAGAGTTGAAGAGGAAGAGATACCAATTTGGATCTTCAAAACGATGTTTCTGAAAGGTCAACATTCATAAACGATATTCAGAAGAATTCCAAGTTATCACCAAATCAAGGAGAAGAACTTGAAGAGCTTTTATGTAAATATAAGGATATATTTTCTAATCAACTCGGATGTACCGATTTTTCTGAACATGACTTTGAACTTGAATCCTAAAGACCAATTTCGGTGAATCCTTATCGTATGTCACCTCGACAAAACGATATCTTAAAAGCAGAGGTTGAGAAAATGATGGAACTGAATATAATCGAACAACAAGAGTAAAGTGCCTGCCAGGTGTAGAACTATGTGATTATTGACTTGCGAACATCATGGCTCTTCATCTAAAATGTGGAATTCATATTAGTGTAATTGGGAAAAATTATTTTTAAGATTTGGAGATAATTAGACCTAGGAAAATGTAAGAGTATAAAAAGAAAATACGGTATGGTGTTTTCTTATTTTGTTATTTTATTCTAAAACGATTGCAAAGTTATTTTTTAAGATTCGAAGAGGATTAATGCCTTTAGGCAAATAGGACAAAATTCTCTTCCATTAAAGAGAGAGGCGAGTAGAGAAATGGGCAGAGTTTGTATCCTCCAAAAAATAGTGAACAAAATTGAAATTCGATGTGCTTTGTAAGGACAAGAAGCGAAAATTTACTACTACTAAAATTAGATGGCAAACGAGCGCCAGCGAATTGCCGCTTCTGCTCAGTTTGTATTATTAAGTTTGAGAAAAGAACACTTAGAGACATAAAATTAAAGAAGCTACTCGTCTATTATAAGTTAAATTTAAGTTGGTGCAGGTGGTCAGTAGAAATGTTTACAACAAGCTGCAACCATTACCGCATCAAAATAGCACTTCCGGTTGGAGTGCTCATTTGTTCGATTTTAGTGATCCATGTCGAAGCAATAATGTGATTCAGTAAAACATGAACCTCGTAATTTATGCTTATTCAGCGAACACTGCCTTTTTTTAAACCGGAATATATTTTCACAGATTATATTTTTTATTTTATATATAGAGATTTAGTTGGGGTTTGTGAAAATTTGCCTTGATAATTTGGCTATCGTGCCTTGAGAACGAGGTGAAAATATTACGGGAGAGTTTAGTGACGTATGATTCTATTGGATCAATTTGGAGGTCATTATGTATAACATTGTTTCTAATATGCCATGGATAATTAGTCATAATACGAAGAATTTTGTTTCGCATGGATTGAACTTTTTTCATATGAGTATTTGCGACCGATCCCCAAATAGGGGCGAAGTAGGTGATGATTGGGCGAAAGATGAGTTCTAGGATGTTGAGATATTTTTGTAGAGCTTTGATGGTGTATTTCAGACTGGCTCCCTGTGCAGTAGAGTCATTATCAAAAAGGTACACACTCACTGTGGTGTGGAAAGTCTGAAGATAATATATTATATAAAAAAAGAATTTAATTCAACCCCTCAGTGCAGCCAGCAGTCATTATGCTATTATTCGAGCAAATGTTTTAAATTTTGACTTTAAACGATCTGTTATGAAGAAAGCTATTCATAATTTTGAAGAGGTAGTGTGGAAAATTTGATTTTATCATTTCGTAACTTAGTCCATCGTGCCACATCCTGTCAAAAGCTCTTTTAACGTCTACGAAAATGCCAATTGTAAATAAGTTGTGGTTGAAGCCTTCATTGATTATGTTGATAACTCTATTCAGTTGATGTAGAGTGGAATGGCCTTCGCGGAATAAAAAAGTAATTTTATCATAAAAGTATTTACGCTGTGAAAAGAAGAAATGTTACACAGCTTACACAACTATAATACATCTTAAAATGTGTAATATTAGCACCACTTTTCCTAATATATTATAATATAAATATATAGGTATTTTTTATGAGATAAAACTTATTTTTTTACTCAGAGTACGGAGATAAGCGAAGCGAACAAAGAAGTAGTAATAATCTGTTGTTCTGTTCATCTGAAATTTCACTGACTGCAACGCAAATACCAAATGCTTTTCAGTGCTATCTTGCGAGGAAACCCTCCAAAAATTTCTGTAACACCCTTCACCGACCATGGCTTCGAATTTCGACAATCAGGATGTGGAACATAGCGACGAATCAAGATCATCTTCACCATCTCTCTCTGAAGGCTACCCCACCCACTGCATCAGAAGACGAGAAATTGAAAATCAAATTTTAGCCTGTGCAAAGATCAAAGAAGGCTACAAAAATCAGCTTGCTCTATTCAACTCTTTTAATTATGACACGGGATGCCAGGAAAACACTGAAACTCTGAACCGGATACTGGAAAAAGAAAATCAACTTAAGCAACTGGAGGGTGAGTACACTTTTTCAGCGCCTTGCGATACTGCTGGCTGCCCTGTCCATCACACTCCCCCTTCCTCTCCAATTAGAAATTCACACAAACGGAAAGATATTGACGGCTTTGTCCTTCCCCCCAAAAACAAAACGGTTAAGAAACTAAATTTGATCCCTTAATTTAACTTACCTCTGCAAATTCAAAATAAATTTGAAAAATTAATTTTAAAAGAAAATCCAAAACCATCGAATGAAATCGGAACTCCCACCCAATCAAAGGCAACTATTAATCTGACAACTCCTAAGAACTTGCCTCCGCCCATAATGCTTAAAATTACCAAGAATTACAGACTCCAATTACAAGAATTAACAAAGGAAATGCCAAAATTAAGAACCAGACTCTCTGGAGAATATATAAAATTATACACCGACACATATGAAGAGTACCGGCAATTGACAAACTCCTTTTCCAATAAACGTTTCGAATACTATGTTATCCAACCAAAAAATAATAGACCAATTAAAATTGTTATTAAAGGTCTTCCGCGTGATACAACAATAGAAGATATTCAAGAAGAGCTCGAAAAACTTGGATTCATTTCCACAAAAATTAACCAACTCATTAACAGGCGAACTAAGCTTCCACTTCCAATCTTCATGGTCACCCTCTCCAGAAATGAACTAAACCAAAATATCTACGATATCAATAGACTCTGCTATATATCCATCACCATAGATACTTATAAAAGCAATCAAGTCACACAGTGCTTTAACTGTAATTTCTTCCATCACAGTTCGCAGAACTGCCATATGGCCCCTCGATGTTTGAAATGTTCCGGCGCCCATCCCACCAGAGAATGCACCATAAATAGCAAAATAGAAGACATCACCTGTATCAATTGTGATGCTAAAGGCCACGCAGCATCCTACGGCGACTGTAAACCTTTCCCAAAACCTCCAAAAGGATCTACAGTCAACAAAAAGATCATAATCAATAACCCTGTTCGAGAGAACTTTTCATATGCAAGTGCCGCCTCTAACACTCAACAGCGGGAGCCCACCAACGAAGAAAATCTAAACACCAAAAGAACCAACCGAACTCCTATAAACAACCGCAACGATAATAATCCAATGACAAACTTCATCAATGCTATTGACCAACTGAAGGAGTTAGCAGAAATCTTCTTCATACTCCCAGGGCTACTCACCAATCTACCAAAAATCAAAGCTGCCAAAGGCAGTGCTAATAAGAAATTCGCCATACTCGAAGCCATTATGGACAATAATAATAATGACGATTAATAGCACAAACCTAAATTTTAACCCAATGGGTCTTAAGATTTGTTCCTGGAATGCCAATGGAATCACTTCTAAAATGGTTGAGCTTCGGGAGTTTATTATTAAACACTCACCTGACATTCTTCTTATACAAGAAACTCACCTTAAACCCACTCTCAACATTTTTGTTCCAAATTATACTTACTATCGTAATGACAGAATTACAAACGAAGTTGCTTCCGGTGGTACGATGATCTTAATTAAACGCTCACTTAAACATTTTAACCTACCTACCCCACCCCTTCAGTGGGTGGAAACCACTAATATAGTTTTAACCCCACCTAACCAAAGCCCAATCTCAATAGCTTCTATTTATATTCCTCCTAATTCTGATCACCTTCTTTACACAATAGACCTTGAAACTTTAATACAAACAAATAGCAACTGCATTCTTTTTGGCGATTTCAACGCCCATCATAAAGATTGGAACTGTGCACGTAACTGTACTAGAGGTATTCAACTCAAACACTTTTCAAATCAACTCGATCTTAAAATTCTTTTCCCTCCCACCCCTACTAGATTTGGCTATAACTCTTCCTCCACAATAGACATTGCTTTAATAAGGGAATTCCATCACCCGCACAAAATTACTTCTATCCCCGAATTAAATTCAGATCACAACCCAAATCTACTTGAATTCTCATACGAAATTCCATATACTATCGACACTAGCGCCATCTATACATGCTGGTCAGCGTTCAATAAACATCTTAATGACACCACTAAATTTTTAAATCTCTCCCAAATCAATAACACCCAACAACTAGAAACTAATATTCAAGCTCTAACTGATAATATTATTAATTCACATAAAACTGCATCTAAACCCATTCAAAAATCCAACAATATTTTCACTCCCTCCCATATTAAAAACTTATTGAAACTCAAAAATAATTTACGTAAACAATATCAAAGATCACTTAACCCCAACATTAAAACTGAACTCAATAGAACACAAAATATCATTAAAAAAGAAATACACAAATTTACCCAAAAATCCTGGAATCAAAAACTTGAATCTTTAAACACACCAGATAATTCGCTCTGGACAACTACTCGATTTTTTAAAAATAAAAGATCAGCTATCCCTCCCCTCAATAACCAACATGGCACTGCAATAACTAACGATCAAAAAGTTGAAGTGTTAGCGGATCAGCTCGAAAAAAATTTTCAAAATAATCCTAGTACAGATTTTAATTTTGACAAACATGTCACACAAACAATTCAAAATTACCTCTCCTCCCCCCCTCCCCACGTTAATACTGAACCCTCCACTCTACAAGATATCTTAGACTACATCAAAAAACTTAAAAACAAAAAAGCTCCTGGTCATGATAATGTCACAAATAAAATGCTCAAAAATCTGCCCATCAAAATTATTTTCCTTCTCACAATTATTATTAACAAAATTCTCACTTTCAATCATTTCCCTCAAATTTGGAAAACTGCTATTATTTTTCCTATACTCAAACCAGGCAAAAAGGCAAACCAACCAGATAGTTATAGATCAATTTCCCTCCTCCCAACATTAGGCAAACTTACAGAATCCATTATTTTGAAAAAGACTCAACAGATTCATCCCTGATAACAATCTCATTAACCCTAACCAATATGGCTTCACTAACCAACTATCTACTCTTCACCCACTATTAAAACTCACCGAAATTATTACTTCTGGTTTTCAACGAAAACAATCCACCGGAGCAGTTTTTTTGGACATAGCCAAAGCCTTCGACAGAGTCTGGCTGGAAGGCCTAACCTATAAACTAATCAAAAACAACTTCCCACCCCCACTCATTGAACTTCTTCATTCGTACTGCAACGAAAGATTCTTCCAGGTCAGAGTTCACGATACACTTTCAACTTCTAGAAAAATTAATGCTGGAGTAGCTCAAGGAAGTCTAATCGGGCCTTTTTTATTTAATTTTTTCGTTAACGATATCCCTAATTACAGCCTCACCAGCCTGAACATGTATGCAGATGATACGGCAATTGTCGCCAAATTCAGAAATCCTAAATCAGTTACTTTTGCTCTAAACAAACATCTCTATATTCTTGAAAACTATTACAATAAATGGAAAATAAAAATTAATGTTGAAAAATCTAACGCATTACTATTCACTAAGAAAAAACAAAATCCACCCCCACCTACCTTTTACAACAAAAAAATTCCTTGGGATACTTCCGCCAAATATTTAGGTCTCACATTCGATAAGCATCTAACCTGGAGAAAACATATTATTAACACACGTGAAAAATTCAGACGTTTATCACACAAGGTTTATCCTTTAATTAATAGAAAATCTAAAATGAATATCAATAATAAACTACTAATTTACACTGCCATCATGCGCCCAGTCCTCACATATGCATGTCCTATTTGGGCATACTGCGCCAAATCAAATTTAAAACTATTGGAAAATTCCCAGAGCTCAATTATTAGGATGATTGCAAAAGCTACCATGTTCATGAAAAACTCAGAAATAAATAAAGCTTTACAAATTAAAACCTTTAAAACACATGTGCGAACATTATCTAAAGCCTTTTTTAATTCCCTACAAAACATAGATAATATTAATATTAAAAGTATTGACAATTATGTTATTACTCCATCTGTAAAAAGACCCAGACAAATCCTCTCTGATTCTCATAACCCCCCATAACCGAGATTTAACCTTTAATTCAATTTCATATCAACTTTTAAATATAAATAAAATTTATGCAAGACTTGACAACAACAAGGGCAGCCAATAGCAGCAATATAAGTGTACATCCTCTCCACCAATAGGAATGCACCACCTCAATTTCCTTCTCAAGAACACTTTTCAAACAGCATCCAGCAGCTTTTAAAGTCTCTTATAACCACCAGGAATCGCTAGTGTCTCCGTGACTTTTTTCAAGATAACAACAGTTCTACTCGCCCAATATTACTCAAAATTCTTATCAGCATCCAGGAAACAACTTAGAAGAATGTAATTCCCATTTTCACCCAAAGGAACATTTATTTTACAGGATTCGGGCTAGAGGAGCGCTCCGCGCTCTAGGCGCCCGCAGAAGTCAACGTCAACAGTCCCAACAAAACTTCCTAGATCAAACAAACCACCTTGCTCAACTTGTTTCCACACTTGCAACTCCCTTTTAAACAAGGATAGAACTCACTTGACTTCAATCTCCCTTCAACACCTACCCCTTTTTTCTTCCCGACCTACTTTCAAAACGTTTCTTTCTCCTCTGCACTGCAGGAACTAACCGTTTCCTCGCAACTGATCAAGCAGTTGTTTTGCTCCCTACGTCACTCCCTTTCGCGCAAGGAAACACCTGCCTTTTCTCCCTTCTCTCTCTTCTCCCACGCATCTTTCCTCCCTCTTTATATCTCAATCAATTCTACCTTGATCCTTTTTTCAAGTCCTGTTCCCATTCTCATGCTAATTTAGACGAAGCAAAAGCGGCTGTTTAGCCGTTGGATCTACAAGTTACGTAGAATACTCGAAGTCATGGTGAAAAAGAGGCAATCGGTAACGTTCCTCAGTGATTCGAATTATTAAACCAGTGAAAGTTAATGGATATGCCTTGAAATATGGGATACCTAGTCTCCATATCAATTTTTTAAAAAAAATTTCTCAGCTGAGACATTCGGTTCGACAATCTGTACTTCCGTTTGTGTTTGCGTAAAATGATAGATTTCAAAGCATCGTCTTAAAATATTAAAGGGTGTCATTTGCCAAGCCGTAACTGAATAACGTCATATATTTAAACATAATTTAATAAATATTATATGTAATAGTATGCAATAATGGTTCAGAATATTAATAATAAAAAAAAACTGGAACACTCTTTTGGATTTAAAAACTATTTTTACTTGCGTGTACCACTTGATTTCCTCAAATGATGAAAAGATTTTATTAATAACTATGACCATCTCTACAGAGAGACAGTCAATTTTTTTTCCAAACAAACAGGTGTAAGACGTAATCCATTTGCAAATTAATATTTTTTAAAATTAAAACGATAAGTAATAAAAAAAAAGTTTTACATTTGCCCAGAAGTTATGATTAAAATATAAAAATTATGAAAAGTTTACGGAGCAAATAGCTTTTGTAAATTACTATTAGTTAAAACTTTATATTGAGCAAGTTATTAAAATACAAGGATGTTACTAGTTAATAAAACTAGTGGATTTTAGTTTAATCAAATATGAGTATGAATGGTTTTAAAATTCGAAGGCAAATAGTTTTGCAGAAGCCTATGTTATTTTTTGCACTTTCAGATGCACTTGATAGCATTCAAACAGTAAAAATATAAGGACAAAAGTCGAAATTCCATAGCATCAAACATTAAGCTTACAAAATCAAAATACAGCTAGAAGGACGCCTGAAGAATCTGCACCCGTGGGACATTTACTGAATTGAAGCACTTCTACTGATTATTGGGAGGAACAGTACGAAAAGTAAAAGCATTGGCTCAGGGTGCTTTGCTGTTTTCTGTTGTTCGCTTTTTTTTATGGCCTATTTTTTCGCATTTTTTTTTAGTTGGAAAAAAACTGTCCATTTTATAATCGCCACTCCCAATTTCGAGAGCGTTCAGAAATCATTGCCGAATGTAGAATTTCGGACTACACACAACACGACGTCCTAAGCCAACGCTATCTCAGCAGCAGTCCGGAGGAGGGGAAAAAAAAAAACATTTTTATTCATTCTTTTATTACAATTTTTATTACTCCTTCATTCTTTCTTTTGCACTATTTCAAACTAAGCACTTTGGTGCATTTTAATATGCTTGCCATATGAGTAGTAAATCTACTCTATATAAGAAGCAAATAAGAAATTATTTTTCTAGTGGTACAGGATTTTTATTTGGAAAAAAATAAATTCAGTCTGTTTTTTATTCCCTCACAATAGCACAAGGTGGGTAATTTACCGTTTTTTTTAAATAAAATTTTGCTTGCCGTGTTCAAGGATTTTTATTTTAATAGCGTATCGTTGTGAAAAATAACACTAAGTAAAATTGCATGCATCAACTGATTTGTAAACTGTATCAATCTCCTTTCTTCATTTCATGGTTGATATTTTGTTTCAGAACAAGTCCGCGGTAGATGACTGAGAATTACATAAAAGAAGACAAAAAAAACTTATACACAGCAAAAAAAATGACGGATAGAGGCGAAATATAAGGGAGGTTAACACAAATTCGAAACTGAAAAATTTAGAAACAAAATGATGCGTTTTTGACACTTTCTGAGCGAATTTGGACATGAAAGAGAAAGTTATCTAGTCCATACCAATTTTAGGGCGGTGTTTAGAGTGTTCAATAGAATCGGTGGTTGAGTGTCGTGTTTTCACTCATTCTCCGTCAAAGACAAATCGTCGTAACTAATCTGTAACTCATTTAATTAACAAAAGACTCTCTCGTATCTTGAAAATCTGTGATAAAATCTGTACTAACAGCGTCCTCAAACAGAGGGTGGGTTTAATCACGTGGATTAAGTTTTTTAATACTAGTAAAGCATTTTTTGTTTGTTTGTTTCTTTTTTAAAATTTCGATTATTGTATGAGAGGAACAATGTAATACTTAAATTACAATTAAATAAAAACATGTCGCGAAATCAAAAAGGATCAATAATTTCATCAAAAAAAAAATATTAATAAATTGGTTTATTTAAAATAAACATTAAAA
>BMAW01015503.1:621-30027 GCA_019974015.1 Nephila pilipes
TATACTTGGTTGAGAACTCTCTCAGACATAGAATACATAGATTTATATATTTCAATATAATATCCCAGAACACTGTTCTTAAAACCTAAGGAATATTCTGGAATGTAATTAGAGACTATATATAAAATAAAAAAAAAAGAAATTGATGAACAATTTTTTTTTTTTTTTGCGTTGATTTTTAATGTTGTAAAGAGGGAACTCTCAGTCAGAAGAGGAAAATTTTACCTAATCTTGAATACAAATTCATAGTAATTATAAATTTAAAAGAAATTATTCATTACCAATTTATTAGAAAATATATTGTAATTTTAATTCTTATTGATGGATAATAATCTTCATATTAGAAAAGTAAAATATAATGAATCCTGCTTATTATTAATAAAAACCTGATAACTTAGCTAAGTAATAAGAAGTTATTCATAGCAACATTGTAATTTATATATTTTAATTGTGCTTCATATGCATAAATATGGCTTTGAATTTGATATTCAAGAGCCGAGATGCCTTATCAAATTTTATATACCCCTTCAATTATATAATACCAGTACTTAGAGAAAAGTTTTACAGCTATATTTCTTTATGAAGGTGTTATTGTTTTTCAATGCAATGCAATTTTCTTTATGAAGGTTTTATAGTTTTGTCTTCACAATTTTGGGAAATTTGATTTAAAGTTATGTTATTTTTGCACTTCCTTATAACTGTATAGTTTCTTAATCCTTGTATTTTGCATACTCTATAGGATAGTAGATATAATGTGCGTAATTACTTTTAAAAACTTATTTAGGAGAAAATATTTTATCATTATTTTTGGAAAACTGTTTCACATTTTTATAATTTATTAGTCTTCGTCTTGTGCAATTCATAATTTTTTTTTACTACAGGATAATTTCAAATTTAATTGCTTCAATTAACCTTAAATATTTAATTTTCTGTCAACATGAATACTAAAAATATTCTATCATTTCTTTGTCTTGTAATAACAATTTGATTTTTTTACTGAAACTCTTGTATTATTTCGTTTTTTTTTTTTTTTTTGCTTATTTCCTTGATTTTTAGAAGTTAATTTTAAGAAAAATAAGATAAACTTCCATATTTTAACTTTATGATAATGTTTTAATAATTAAGTTGGAAAAAAAGTTTTGGCGTTATTTTTTTGTTAAATGTTATTATTATTTTTTTTTTATTTACTCGAATTATATACAAATAATATCCTCATTAACAATGTTCAAATTCTTCTATTACAAAATATATATAAGTTTTAGACGTTAAAATACTTAAAACAGAAAATAGATTCATTATTTTAGCTTAAAAATATTTGCATAATTTTTTAAAGTTGTAGTTCCCCTTAGAAATCTATAATGTTTTTGTTTCACTCTTTATTAGCCATCAAAGGGCTATTGTTTTGATTGGATCACTTTTCATGTACCAGATCGCTGTTTTTATCGTTTGCTTCAGTTTTAATTACATTTGTTTTAATCACATTCAATTTCATAATTTTTATCGCTTATATTAATTTTATTTACATGTAGCTAATGCAATATTAAATTTAATCGTTTGCTTTAATTTTCACAAGAGAAAAGTTCAATATTGTCCATTTCTCAATTACTTTAATTCTTATATTTAATTGAGTGAATTATTAATAATTATTCAGCAAAGCGCACATTTCGTGGTTAAATCTGTTCTTTGCAAAAGATTGCACATAACATTTTTTTGATTCTTTACTCTATTTTACATAAAATAATGAATTGTATGAACATCGTTAGATCCAGAACATTCTAAGTCAATAGAAATGAATAAACTTTGAGCTTCCAACAAGCGAATGGAGCATTTGTTAAATCATTAGCTTGATTGATTGCTTATTAACGTCCTACTTTGAAACAACATAAGAGCTAGTAACGAGGAATCTCATAATTTTCAATACATTTTATTATATAGTATTAAGTAAGTTTTTATGAACCTTATCAAAACTTGATAATGAGCATACATTTTTTTTTTTTTCTTTTTTAAAATTTTTTCACTTTATTTAATCTCTTTCGGACTGTTAAGAAATACGTATTCTATCTAAAAGACCTAAGAACTGCCTCAAATTCTTAAAATATTTTTACTTTAAAAAAAAGGTATAATTCTACTGTTTCATTTCTTTCTTATAAAAATCGTATTCAATTTTTGAAACAGCTGTCATTTCTGATTTGCAGTTAAGATATCCAAAGCAATGTTATTAAATGACATACTACCATACTAGAACTCAAAAACTAATTGTTTTATAATAAATACATACTTCATTGGAAATTTACTGTATATACTTAATTTATGGAAAAAAAATTAAAAACTTATTTGTTATATATTTCCATGCTGTATGTTATCCGACATTAAATTTGAAATTTATAAAAAAATTAAGCATTGCAAATATTATTACATAAATATATTTTTTATTCAAGAAAGATAGAAAAATTCTAAAATGAAACATATTTGTCGTTTTTAAGTAAAATTGGCTTTAATATATGCCCCAATTTGTGTACCTGAAATCTGTAATATTAAACGAACTGTAAATCTAAGTGCTGATTCATTCAGTCTCACGAACATTTCAGAAATAATTTTGTTGAACAACTGTAACATTATGCAATTCCTGATAAATGCAAGATTTGTTATACGCTGCAATTTACTTTAATTCTTGCTTGAATGTTGGGAAATTAAATAAATACTTAGCTTAGATTTTTTTTTTAAATCAAATGTATTAATTAATTTAATATTTTCTTTTCCCTCAATGAGTATAATAGAAGCTATATATCTTTAAAACAACAGAAGAATTTTTTAAAAAAATCATAGAATTATGATGCAATTAAAAATGATTTCAATTGTTTTAGAAAAGTATTTTACGTTATTTACAATAAAGAGTTTATGTTTCATTAAATCCGCTAAAATTCGTGACATTTTTGTCATATTATTATGTTACTTTTGGAAAATGTACACATATATAATAATAATTTTCAAAGATTGTACTTGTGCTATAAATTATTTAAAATTAAAACCACATTTTAGTTCACTCGGCTTGCATTCCCAAAAAGCATGAAAATTTCAGAATAAAAAGTATTTGATAATTTTTATGCAGAGGTAAATAATTGAAATATAAGCTCTAAAAATATTGCAAAAAAATATTAATTATTATACAGAGGCTCCAATTACTGCGAAAGTAAATTATATATAATTTAAATTTACGATAACAGCAAAATATTTTTAAATTCCCTAAAACAAAAATTAAACAACTGAAACAAAAACTATACAGTTGGAAATTAACAAAACTTTAAAATACAAAGTCATAAAATGAAAATTCTTATCAAAATTAACCAAAAATGTACTTAAATATATCAATAATATCTGAATTTGATGCACCATGAATCCCAAACGATCATTCCACCTTATCAAAATCAAAACAATGTAAAACAAAGCAAAATAATAGAAATTATTTAGAAAAATGTAGAAAATTTATAAAAATGTTGATAATGTAATTTAAAGTTTTTCACACTTTGGAATGGAGTAATGTGTATATACTAGTATCCCACATCACACAATATATATAGGCTTAAAAAATTTCCTTTTTTAAAAACTTTCTTGCTAAAAAAAGAGAGTGCTGTGCTAAATGTATTAGTTATAAAAATTTGATATGTAGTATGTCCTAAAATTGAAAAATGAATTTGAATTTTAAAATTAAAAAACAAACGTGCCATGCTTTATATAGAATAATGCTTGTTTTTTACTCAAAATTTGTTTTTTCAGGATAATGATGCTCTTTTCCCAAAATTTATGTTGTTTATATTGCCGATATTTTCAGCATTTAACAATTGTATCATTACCTACAGAGTAAATATATTTGTCCAAATTTAAAAATTAAAATTTTAATTACAGCTTATTATTTAGTCATTGCATAAGATATAAGGTTAATTTGGAACATAAAATTTAAAAATTTCATTTTTTTAAATTTTAATCTTGAAACTTTATAAAACGTTATGTTTGTAAATACTCTGAAATTTTTTTAAATTATTACTGAAATGGATTTTAGGCAAATAGTAAGCAAGCGTCTAATGAATGTAAATAAATTATTGGTAATTAATTGATTATACGTAATTACTCATATTTTGAAATGTCATTTTTAATGCATAAGCAGATATATAAATGTACAAATATCTCAATGTTAACATAAATGTTTCATTACTTTAATATAAAGTCATTTTGTTTTCTCCAAAAAGTTTCATTTACCGTAAAATATTAAAATAAAATATTAGAAAATAATATTGCATTGGAACAATGTCAAGAGTTTTGAATTTAAATTAATTACATTCAGCAATGTTATAAAACAAATGTTTCGAAAAGAAGAAAAAAAAATTAATTTAGTTTCTCATGAAATTTGGATTGATTTCAGTGCTTAAATTTTAATTGAATTAATTTCTTTTTCTAATAATCGGTTGCTTGATTTCACACTTTTTAAAAGTAATGTTGAACTGATTTTTTTTTAAAAGGAAGCTATCCGCTTAATTTTACGAAGCATAACAAAAACTTAGAACTATATTTTATGCTACAATTTAATGGATTGCTACAATTTATTAAAATATCTGAGTGTTTCCTTAATCTAAGAATAAACGATAAATATTTACAAGCTTAATCATTAGTAAAATAAATATAACAATATGGAAAAACCATTATGATAGTAATTCTTTTTTAGAAAAAAGTTTGTGCTTTTATTTAATTTAATAATTTTATATAATGACATTTCAAATGAATATTTTTTTTTTTACATTTTGAAATGCCTTGGTAAAATTATTAAAATTTATCTTGGTTTGTAAAATTTATCTTTCTCTCCTTTAGAAGTGATATGAAAAACAAAAGATGGTTGAGGAATTAAACCAACTTCCTAATATTCTACAATAAAAATTTTAATCCCAGCAAAGATGAAAGCAATTCTGTGGCAGTGGTGCTTTCATTAAAATCCCTACTTTCTCTAATAAATTCAAAATTAGGAGCCCAAAGATTTTATCAGTATTCAGATAAGAATATGTTGCTATTGATGCACTTAATGCAACTAAAACCGAAATAACTTTCGTCGAAATTTAAATCTTGTTAGAAAGGCTCCAGTAACAGAACAATTGGAATGAGGTCAGTGATAGAGATTCATTTTTTATTCTTGATATTATCAAGGCTATTTTGCATCAACATGACATCTATTTCCAAAGGATTCCATTTCACTTAAAATGATTTGATAATGACATTGCTAATAATTTAGTTGTTTGGAAGGAACCTCTGTTTTTTTCAAGTAAAAATATTTATTTTATATTCCTTTAAACTTATTGAAAAATAAATATATCAAACCAATGAACAATAAATTTTCCTCTGACATTTCTGGCCAATTAATATAACTAACGATACTGGGCACTTAATATTAATGAGATAGAGATATCCAAATTACCATTTGTAAACTTGTTCGTGGACACATTATCAATCTTACATTTGACAGGTTGCATAAAGTTTATCCTACCTTCACCAACTGTATTTTACCCAGGCTTCTCCCAAACATTTTTAAAATTGTATGAGGATATAAAGAGAAAGTGTAACTGTTGCTCCACATCTCGCAATTGATTGTTGAAAGATTTTTGCTCTCATGGCCTTCTACTTGACCTTGCAGAAAAAATTACAGCACAACGACACACTGTTACCGTTACAAAATGTTATTTGTGGACTAGAAATACAATTGTTCTATGATTAATTTATACAGACAATTGACCCCAGAGAACGCGCGCCCTAATAGTAACACGAAAGCGCGCGTTGGGTCAAATAGGCCCATAATCACCTTCATGGAAAATTTAGCGGAATTGGACATAAAAGCTTTTCATTGTATATATATATATATATATAAAGAAGAGCTTTTATGTTTAGAAAACCTCCTTAAATCTTCGCAACACATATAATGTTGAATAAGGTACTTAAATAATTCTAAAACTAACTAATTTTTTTATTTAATTCATTTAAATTTTGATATAAAATACATTTACACATATGAAGACACAAACTTAATATTATTAAACTTAAAAGTAATACTTAAAGTCTCAGAACAACTTTGTCTACGACGTTTTCTAATTTATAGGGACCTTCAAGTTGCAATCCTGCATACATTTCTAAATTCCACGTATAAAAGGTCTTTATATCTACACGAACAAACATTTTAATGCCGTATTTTTCCGGTTTGTTGGGTATATATCATCTGAATGGGCATCTACTTCTAAAATGTTCAATTTTTTCATAAATTGTGAAATATTCACCCAGACTATACACCTTACAGTTATTTACAAATAATTCAAACACGGATCTAAGAGGCGCAAAAAAGATATCTAACATCATCGAATCTTAGACAATTTAACATGAATAAAAATGTTTTACAACTCATAATCAGATGAAATATATAAAGTTCTGTGCCATTAGTGGCCCAAATATAGTTCACATTCATATGCGATGATTTATGCACTCCACACAGACAAAGAAGTCAGGAGAAAACTTTTACTTCAATTAAATTAGTTCTTTTAGAGTCACTTTCTTTCAGAAAGCTATCCACAATCTTTTCTATATAGATATTTGTACAGTCCAAAATGGTCTCCATTATGGTACTATCGAATATTAATAGCCAAGCATCTACTGGCAATAATACATTTCTAGCCATACCGACATTTCCAGGCAATTTAGTTACGATATTATGCAAGATATCGATATTATGCAAGGTTTCTTTTTATTCCATTTCGAATTGCCAGATTTTCCAAAATAATATTCCACACAGTTAGATGTATCTGTTACATCATCGGAATCACCTTATTACTCCATGAAGTTTTAATGGCACTAAATTGCTCTTCATCGACATATTCTTCATCATAATCTTCGCTTATTGATTATTCATCAATAGATACATCCAGTAGTAAAGTTTCTAGACGTTTCATTTCATCTTTATAACGTTGATAAGGACGCATTTTTAAATTTACACACAAGCATTATTCATCAGAAAACCTAAATGCGAGAGAAAGCGTTGGGTTTAACAGGCACGAAAAACCAATTTTTAATCTAAAAACATCTTCCAGGAATTTAATCTTCAACGGAATCGAAAGACGGCAAATCTGATAGCAGCTACTGATAAACTCAACTATTTTCCCTAAAGGGAGATGGTTTCGCATTCAGTTATATACGTACCCGAACCTGTTTGACCCATTGTGCATTCTCGCGGGTAAAGTAAATAATCAATATACTCTACAATAAATTGACGTAGTCATTTTCTAAATCAGACTTAAAAATGTGCCAAAATGCTAAGTTAAAATATTTGTATTAAAAAAAGAAACATATAGATTTTGATCCTGAAATCAAAAGAAAAATTACTACTTAACTTTTCTTTTATGGTACTTTCAAATAACAGTTATAATTTGAACTTATTTAGCATTGTATTTGGAATAAGAAAAGTAAGAAAGTATTATAAATTAAAAACGATGTTTTCTACAACGGTATATAAATAATATTTTGTTATATATATATATATATATAAGGATTTTCTTTTATTTATATTTGTAAATCTATGCATAGAATCTTATTCACATAATTAGTAATGAATTCGCTTGCAAGTATTACATACAATTTTTAAAAAATACTATTTTTGCTATATATTTTCACTCCAAATTGCATTTCAATATAAGCTATGGAAAAATAAAAAATATTAGACATAGAAGTATGTTATTCTTCACAGATAATATAGTTATAGTAATGAAAATGTATAATAGGAGATTTTTCCTAATCTTAAATTCATTTAATTATATAGTAACCAAATTTAAATATTTAATGAGCATTACACATTCTTAAGTCATATTCCATAAATTAGTCTTATTGCTGATTATTTTTCTGAAACTTTTCATGCTTCATAATACTTTTTTAAAAATATAATTATAATATTGTATATTTTGTTTCACATTTTCCACAAGTTTCAAAATTAATATTTTAGAGTATTTTCTTTTCTTTTAAGCTGATATATTTAAGAAACTACCCATTGTTCTCATTTTGTGAATTGGTAATATAATTTTAAGAACTTTTTAATATGTGTATTGAAATTATATGCCTTGACAGTTAAAATAAACATAAATCAGTATCTTAACATAAACCAATAAGACTATGTTATACTTGTTTAAAATAATGTTTAAGAAAAAAACAACCAAAACAATTGCACTACAAAACATGACATAAATGTTTCACCAACAAACAAGAAAAATACATTTTTCTCAACATTTTTAAAGGAGCATTAATTGGAATCATAAATATTCAGTGATATTTGACAAAAAAATAATCATAAAAATTCCACCATTTTTCTTTTGAAATCAAGATCACTTCTTAAAAATTAAAATTCTTTTTTTTTTTTAAAAAAAAAAAAGGATTTTCTTTTCAATATTTTTTTTTTCTTTTTCATCAATTTTCTTTTCAAAGCAGGAAACAAAGCAAAAATATAGAAGTTCCGTCACAATACATATACCCTCTTCTTCAGTTTTAATTAAATAACACCTATTGTGATTACATGACAGCTTAATTTTTCTTGAAATATAATGCGCCATCAGTTCACATATGTTAACTGCTGAAGTTTATCATTAAGAAATACATTGAAAAATAAAATGTCAAGCTACTATCCGCAGAACATAAATGTATTGAAGAGTCGATTCTTTACTTATTAATTTTGGATATGATTTCTTTTAGCATGAATTGCACAGAATCAATCTTAAAAGTAATCGGTTCCAAGTACTCTTGTAATAGATTCGACTCAATGCCCATTTTCCGATACTTACTTTTGACTAACTTCGGACCTTATACCTATGTATTCTCATAGCAATAGTTGATGTTTACCTTCTCCTTTGTAAACTTTTTATCACTTTATCAAACTACTGATTCCTTCAAATTTTTGGCTGGAGTAATGTTCCTCTTCTTTAAGCCTTTTACACTATTCGGTACACTTAACTCAGATTTATATAATTCATAAATAAAGTTGTCAAGAGAGTCATGTTCAAGTTGTTTTTAAGATCTGCAAAAATTCTAGATGAATTTGGAAGTGATTTTAGTGGAGAAGGGGACCGTGAAGAAGATTTTGTCTGTGGAAATTTATTTCTACAGATTCTTTAAATTTCTTTAGATGACAATGATTTCTCTGCGTCAAACGCTGCAAGGCAAACATAAGTATGCTGTCTTTGTTAAATTATATATACTCGTAGATCTTAATTTTGTACGTTATGTGTACCGCCCCACTTTCTGAGTCCCCATTTCTTTTCCTCAGTTCATCAATGCTGGTGTTATCAATTTCATCTTTAATTGGACAGCATATTTTTTTTCTTTCTTTCAATACTTAAATGTGTCTATTTTACAATATGCATAAAAGTTCATCAGTGAATATAATTCCCATTCTATTTGTGTTGAAATCGTCAATTGTTCCGTAAAGTCTTAATCCTGATAGCCTTACTATGTTACTGGCTGAAAATTTAACATTTCCATTCAACGGATGATTATTTGAATAAATTTTCCCATAGTAGTATTTCATAGAATTACTTGCCCGAAATTTTTTTGTTTGAAATTCTCGTCAAAGGTACGTAATAAATGTGCCAATGAAGATGAGGACTAAATTGTTTGTTTTTGTGAAACAAACAATTTAGAAAACAATTGTGAAACAAACAAAACAGAAATACTGATATTTCAGGTTCTGTCAAAATCCTTATGTACTGTTGTGTATTGAATTTTATCCTATTAAAATTTGCATCATATTTTAAATATATAAAACAAAATTATTAATACGTAACATGTTAGGCCTTTTTTTTTTTGTATTTTGATAGAAATTTACTGCAGCATACGATTTCAAATGTTCGAGAAAAAGATCTAATTATCAAATCTAAGGTTCTGACAAAATGTTCTCGGTAAGCTTTTATTTCACTTTAAAGAGTAAAAATGTTTCTTTCACTCAACGTTGAAGGTTCGTTAAGGTATCCGACTTCGTTAAAAACTTGAATTTCGGGAAAATATCGATTTTTTTTCATTTATCAATTAAAATATTTGAAATCTTCTCTTTCTGAAGCTACCTTCCATTTGTAGCTACGGTATATAGAAATCAAGTTTTAAGTATTTTAATATCAGACACTTTCCAAAAAAGATCACCGGAAGTCACGATTTTGAAACCGGAAGTTAATGTCTTGTCAAAAATATTCGTTTATTTCTTATATTTTTAAGAACATTTACTACTTATATTTTTTTAAAAAACCTTTAAAATATATTAAGATTCATTTTGAGAAATCTGGCATCACATTTAGTTGTATAATTTTCAAGAAATCAGTGGCAATATACACTCTGTTTACTATTTTGCTGAGCAACATTTTTTGAATTACTTCCGAGTTCTGTTTTTAACTGTCATTTTGTTTCTGTTTGAAATAACTGTATAAATTGTAAAATAGTTTTTAGATTAATATTCTTTATTTTAATTATGGGTAGTGCGAAAAATAAACGACAGCGCAAGAAAAGGAAATTTCATGGTAATCGTCATTCTCTTTGTCAGACATCTGATACAGTCAGCACGAGCAGCGAACGAAAAATTGGAACTGTGGAAACAATAATGAAGGATAGCTTCAAAAAAGATATGAATACTCTTGGTAATAGGATTTATAGCCTAGAAATCATTTCAAGTGTCATTGAAATGCTGAGTTGCCCTTTGTGTTTATGTCAAAGTTTAGAACTGAAGGAAGAGTCCAGTTTTGGTTTTCTTTCCAATATGCTCCTGAAATGCACAAACTGTAATTTTATTCATGGTTTTTCATCAACTAAAAAAGGAAATAAGATGAATGAAATCAATATGCAGTTTGTTTTAGGTATGCGTTTGATTGGAAAAGGCCACAATGCCTCGAAAAAGCTGAGTGCTGCATTAGATATGCCATGTTTATCCAAGTCAGCTTTCAGGAACTGTGAAAAGAAGTTATTGAAAGTTACAATACCTATTGCACCGGATTCTATGAATACTGCAGTTTCCGAAATAAAAGACATCAATCATCAGGAGGAGGATTTGACAAGCTGTGGTGTATCTTGTCACGGTACTTGGCAACGTCGAGGTCACATGTCATTGAATGGGTGTGTAGCAGCTTTATCCATTGATACAGGTAAAGCTGTAGACATTGAAATCATGTCGAAGAATTGTCGCATATGTACTCGAAACAAAAGGTTGAATGTATCCCGTGACCACATTTGCTCAAGAAATCATTCTGGGTCATCATCCAGCATGGAATCCATTGGTACATATCGTATATTTGAACGGTCTTGCCATTTGCGACAGTTGAAGTATTCGTCCTTTTACGGTGATGGGGACTCTCAAGGTATCTCAGCAGTGAAAGACGTTTACGGAAAAAATAGTGTTTGCAAATATGAGTGCATAGGGCACATTCAGAAAAGAGTCGGAACCCGCCTTCGAAAACTAAAATCAAACCAGAAAGGATTAGGTGGGAAAGGAAAACTAACGGACAAATTTATCAATAAATTGCAAAATTACTACGGTATTGCAATTAGAAGCAATGTTGGTGATTTGCCGGGAATGCAAAGTGCTGTAATAGCAGCATTTTATCACAGCTGTTCAGGAGTGGATCAGCCAATGCATGGCCAGTGTCCGAAAGGAAAACTTAGTTGGTGTAAATATCAAAGTGCTATTGCTTGTGGTGCAAAAATAAATGAAAAAAGCAAAATCCTGCCTAAAACCATTGTTAATTCTATCAAATCTACTTATTTTGATTTATGTGATCAAAGTTTATTAAAAAAATGCCTCCATGGCAAAACACAGAACTCAAATGAATGTTTTAATGGTTGCTTATGGAAAATAATCCCGAAAGGTGTATTTGTTGACCATGAAACATTTACTCAGGGAGCTTATTTATCCGTAATACATTTTAATGATGGTTTTAAGGGAGTGTTGAAGATATTTCATTCGTTAGATGTGTTTCCGGGGCAGTATACGGTTGATGCTCTTAAAAACTTGGACATTATTCGCATTGCTGACTCTAAACGACATTCATTCCCATCAGCAAAAATGGCAAGAAAAAAAATTCGCACTGCAAGAAAATCAAATTTTAAAAGAAAAGAGAATGAAGAAGGTGTAACTTATAAAAGTGGGGGGTTTTAGATTGATTTGGTATGGATGTCTTTATTTTCTGAACAAGTTTTAACTTTAAATCCAATTTCTGAAGAATGCATTTTTCAGTATTTTTACAATTTTTGAAAGGTGATAACTCAAATGTTTTTTCCTATATTGATAAAATTTGGTAAAAATGTTTTTCATATTATTCTTAAGAACCTGGTCTAGGATTTTTGTAATGTATTGTTTATAAGTGTATTTATTCACATTTTAATGCATAAGAATGGAGGATTTTTCTTAAAAAAACACGTGCTGTTATTTCGTCTCTTAATATCTCTTCAAATAATGCGAATTATAAGAAAATCCTAGTCCAGGTTCTTAACAGGTATCATATCAATACATATTCTGAATAACAATGTTATAGAATGATTTTTCATGAAAGGAGTAGCTTTTGAAAATGTGCTATTTTTTCCTTATTTTATGCTAAAAATGTGCGTTTTAGAATTTTTTCATTGTAATAAAACTATTTAAATGTTTTTTTTAAATACATTCTAATTCAGTTGATACTAAATATTTAAAAAAATTATTCATTTATGCGGTTTTTCAAAATTATTGTTCCGAACGTAGTCGGATACCTTAAACAACCCAAGTAAATAAACTCGATGACATTTTAACTAAACGATTTTTAAAATATTGTACTGACGCATGCTTTTGAGATAGCCTGTCACCAGTAATACATCACTTTTTGATCTTCCATGTTAAGGTTCCTTGTTGAGGAGAGTATTCGAATTTAGTGAAGTATTACTTTGTACTTACAATATGGAATATTCACCTCTAGAGCAGTAATTGCGCATAGTAACCATCAAGGATTAAGATGTCTCTACTGTGGTCGTTCATTTTGTATCTTCCAAACAATTGAGGCTATTCACTAGCTTTCCAATAGATCTACCAGTTGCATTATCCGTTTCTCTCAAACTCTGTTTTCATTATGGTTGGAGGAAACCATTTCACCACAGAATTAATTGAGGTTTCACACTTACTATCATCTTTCGAATGGAGAGTGAAGGGGAATTATCATTGGGATCAGGTTTGCCCTCATAGTGGGGTTATAAGAAAATAGTCTTCTTAACCCCTTTTTATCGGCTGTCGTGCAAGCACCAAGCCCTCGTGGAAAGTGAGAAAGCCTAAAATGGAATAAGAAACAAAACAAAAAAAAAAAAAGAAAGAAAAGAAATATTAAAAGTAAAAGAAAACGACGACAAACCTAAAAAGTCACTAACAGTTCGTATTTAACAGCAATTAAGTGTATTAAATTTTCATTAAAATATGTTTTCATTGAGGTAAAACATTTATACAAATGATAAATAATTTGTAACACAATTTGTTCTCAACATAAGTTTAAGCATTTAGAGCAGTGGTTCCGAAATCATTTTGACACGTGTAACCCTTTTTATAGTCAAAACTTGCCCACTGATCCCCAAGTGAAAAAGCTGCATAAATTCTTAGTATAAGAATTTTAAATTTAAAAAAAAAAAAACTTTTTGTTCAAGAACTATTTATTGAAGTTACAACTTTTATTTAAAATTAAATTTAAAAAAAAATTAATAACCTGTTTGACCTTGATGAGACGTTATGAGCGTATTCATGTCCCACTCCGCTCAATGTTTGTGAGTAGCAACCGCAAATCCCCACCATCACTACTTTCCACACAAATCGTTTTTTTTTCTTTTCTTTTTTTTTTTTTTTAATAATAATGTTTATAAAGGCACTGAATACACGTACTACTAAATAGGAAGACGGAAAAGCAGTGAACTACTTCTGTACAATAATCCATAATGCAGGGTATAAAATTGGGATCTGTTTTCATAACCAGAATTTGTGGTATCCTTCTTCAAATATTGGCTTAATGTCCTCATTTATGGAAATAAGCTGCTCCTGTATTAGTATTGATAAATCTGTTCTTAGGATCTGAGTTTGCTCACACGCAAAATGGTTCAACACCCAGTCGGGAATAAGCAAGTGAAGAATATTTTCAAATCTTTGGTTTAGGTCTGCATGAAGAGCAGTCAGGTGTTGACAGAAAGCGAGCAAATCTTTATCTATATTTTCCAATTTCAAAAGATTTGGAAAATAAGAACATTCTCCCCTTCCCAAGTTTTGTTTCTGCAGGAAAATGTTTTGCAACAAACGCATATATTACAATTTTAGTTTTGTATAATTTAATTGGTCACCTTGTAATTTCAAATTACACAAAAAAATGACTCAACAAGAAGGAGTTCCCCCGATTGTAATAAAATTTCGTATGCAAAAACATTTGGAACAAGCATGCAAATGATTAAAATTTAGTGTCTGAATAGCGGGAGCTATAGTGCATTAGAACTACGCACTTTGCAGGTGTATATAAGAAGGGATTTTCCATCTGATAGTTAAAATTTCTGTTGCATTACGATTTCGGATACCTTTCACGGACTGAAAAATGCCTCGCAGAGGATTCGAACTCATAACGAGCAACAGTCAGAATTTAAAAGACGTCGCATCATTGGATTGAAAGAAGCAGTTTGTGATAATCGGAGAAACACTCGTCATATGGGTCGAAGGGATGCGACGATTAGA
The DNA here is from genome assembly GCA_019974015.1 of Nephila pilipes. Lineage (NCBI taxonomy): Eukaryota > Metazoa > Arthropoda > Arachnida > Araneae > Nephilidae > Nephila > Nephila pilipes. The sequence goes on from BMAW01015503.1 coordinate 15,383, forward strand.
AGATGCTGGCAAGATTGGGTGGACAATGGCCGATTTCAGCGTTATGATGGTAGAGGTTGACCTAGGGACACAGCAGATCAGGAGGATAGAGTGATTGTCTGATCAGCTGTCACAGCGCCTGATTTATCGTTACCAACCATCAGACGGGCGACCTGCACACGAATGTCCAATAGGAACTTTCACAGATGACTAAGAGAATGAAATATGAGCTACGCTACCTGCCACTCATGCCTGCACACTGTCGCGCCAGATCACAGTGGTGCTTTGCACGATCAGGATGGAATAATTCTCAACTGTGTCCTGAAGATCATCGAATACGTGTCTGGAGACGCCCAGGGCCGGATGCCGAACTTGCTTTCACTATTGCATGCCACACAGGCATTCAATCAGCATTTATGGTACGAGGTGCCTTTTCCCTTGGTAGCCGAACCCCTTTGTATGACAGTAGAGGCACATTTACAGCACAACGGTACATCTACGGCATTCTGAAATCTGTTTAGCTACCTTTCGTTTTGAAGAACACTTGCCTTATTTTTCAGCAAGATAATGCCACATCACATACGGCATGTTTTGCTGTAAACTATCTTACTGCTAGTCAAACTCTTCCTTCGCAAGCCTGATCGCTTGTTCTCTCTCCAATCGAGCATGTCTGGGATCTGATGGGAAGGCGACTGCATCTACGAGGGAATGTTGATAACCTTGCCCGACATTTGAAACAAATTTTGCAGGAAAAATATCGCAGGAGACCATCTGGGAGCTTTATCACTCTATGCCAAATCGTGTGGCAGCTTGCATCCAGGCTGGGATTGGGTCCACAAATTTTTGTCTTCCTCGGACAACTCCTTCTTAGAGCGTCTTTTTTTGTCCTTTTTACTTTTTTTTTTTTTCGTTATAGAGTATAGTTTCGTCAAATTTTCCAAGAAAAACAGTAATATAGGCTTTGTCATTTTTGATGTACTTAAATAGTGTTGCAAATCTTTGTCTTTGCTTTCCAAGAATTCTGTCAGTAAATCATAGAACGCATAAAATTGATTTAAACATGCACTTTTAGATACACAACGTACTTTGTGTGAAATAGTAAACGATTACAGTCTTCATCATTTCACAAAAAAAAAAAAAAAAAAAAAAAAGCAATTAATTTATCTTTGAAGGTATTTTTTATTAACTCTAAATCTAATGACATAATCTAGTGATCCATGCAAACTTTCACTAAGAATTTTTGCGTCTAAAATGCGCCATCTATAACTATTAAATCATAGGCACGTGTCAGTGGATTCCTTATAATTTTCATTTTTGAGGAATTATCTCAGATTGTTTTTATTGATATTTCCAATTTATTTTTGTAATTGTGTTGTTAGCTTGTTTATGGAAATTGAAAGTTTAAATTTATTGAAGTAAATTTAACAATATTTATAAAATTAACTTTTAGTAATAACACTAAACCGAGTTATGCACTCCATTGTCACTACAAGTGACAAATCAGTGGAAATAAGTTTTGTCACTGTTCCTTCACAAAAGGTATTACATAACTCGCAGTACTTAAGTAACATACTATATTTAAGAACCCAACTATATGTATATTTTACTCAAGCTACAAAAATAGCTACTATTTAACTTTAATTTATTTAAATTTCTATAATAATAAATATGGAACACAATTTTATATTTTTATCATTAAACCTTACGCAGACTACTTGACGTAGGACCCCCAAATCAATTTTAATTTTCCACGGATACCTCGAATTATATCGGGGGACCCTGAGGATCCGTAGGGACCACTTTAGAAACCACTGATTTAGAGCATAATTATCAAGTAATATTGGATAGATAAGACAGCTTTGAGGATTTATTTCTTCATCAATAACACCTATTAGTTTTATGCAGTTCGAATTTCATTCAGGATAATTTTTTTTTTCGTATACTCTAAAATTCCTTAAACTTGCTTTATTTCCACTAACAGTCATTGCATTTATTTTCCCCTTTCAGCGTAGAGAAATGTGTATACTTTGTTTAAAAGGTTTTTCTAAATTCACAATTAAAATTCTATTAACTTCTTTTTGAAGGCAAGTCTTTGAAATTTATCCTAATCATTCGCAATTCCAACATTTTTGACATTCATCTTATTAAAGAAACAATCACTGCAATGTTTGTATTTAGTACATTTATAACAAAAAATGACAATTGTTCTAACATTTAATTCGTCATACTTAGAATTAAATACATTGTTTTAACTTCTGTTTATTTAGAAATCCCTAATATTACACTTATCCTCTTTAACATCAATCGTCGAACCTGTATTTCTTATTATTATTTTCATTTTTTCAAAAAAATTTTTTAATTTTTCTAAATTACCTGATACTTTTTTTCCATATAAAATATATTTGCTATTGAATGATCCGGTGGTATTTTGAATAAAAAAATTAATCTAGGATAAATCTTCAATGGGGCTGCCGCTTGCTATTTCTTTCATAACAAAGAAATAGTATTGGATAGATTCCAAAGACAAGTGTCTTTTGGTTAGAATATGTAATCAAGTTCTACCATTAGGAAAGATTTAATTATTCCCCTTGAATTTATCCCCGATTCTTGTAGAATATACGTGCTTCGTTGAATTGACTCCAGTCGACAGTTTCTACCCAAATATCAACAATGTCAAATTTATGACTGCGTGGGATGAGTTGAGTCAAGACACTGTTAAGACAAGTTACGATTCCCATCCTTAAAAATGGTAATAGAATTCATTATAAATAATGACAGTGCAATATTTTTAAGTCATTTATAATGATTTTGTATTTTGTCAATTGTATATGTTGTCTTACCCACTCGCAGTGTTTAACTATTTCTTGTTGTTGATAAGTCTTAACTTACTTTCAAATATTATTTCAATCTGACTAACACTGGTGATGGTGGTTTCTAATTCTGTCCAATTTAGTCAATGGGCTTGATCAGATCGATGAGTTCAAACACTCAATAGGTCAAAGACAAGAAGGAGTTGCTTGGTCATTTCCTCTCTCGAGAGCCCCAGAAAGAAAATAAAATGTTCAGGAAAAGTCTGTTCAGAGTTTCAATTCCTACATACGAGAAAGATTTATTTTCCTTGGTAGAATTTAAGGCACTTTAAATGAACTCCTAGAAATCAAGAAATTATAGTCTGCTGGGTCCGATCACATTCAAAACCAAGAATTCCAACAAAAATCGATATAAAATTGAATTCTTGAGCAAGTCTCTAGAAAAGTTAAGATAGTAGAATTCAAAACCAATGAAAAGCCTTCCTCAGCTAGGGTTTCAGCCTCTTCGTTACCGCTGACGCCAATATGAGAGGAAATCCACTATGGATATATATTACGGCACGGAAGTTTTTTAAGTAGTGTCTTTATATATATATATATGTATATGTATATCGATACCTTATCACTAATGCGGAAGTGTTGGATAAAAACGCGGCTTTCGGTTGAAATCCAGATACGAGTATCTTGGTAGGTAGGGCATGTGGATGCAGCTTCATGAGGCATCCTCAATTCCAATTAGTTCCGATCAAAAAACAAAGCAATGGTCAGGATTTCTGACTGTAATGGTAAATATAATAGTAAAACTATTAGTAAGTGTTTTCACGATGATACAACTACCAGTTAAGTTTCGCTTATTTTTACGGCCATTAGTCGAGATTTGGAGGGAATACTGCTAAGTGCTTCCAAAACTGTTTGACATAGATAATCGGGTATATCAAGCTTTTTGCTAGAATTAAAGACATGATTTGTGTTAAATTGCGCTCTTCTTGGGTCTTTCCAAAGGGTTGAAGCAAAGTTTCAACAAGGGGCTTTCTAAATATAACTTTTTTTTATTTATGAGTGTGTATGATTTATTAATTTAATGCAGATTTTAATGATGCTTTATTAAAACTCTTAATTTGTATCGAACCCTTTAGCCATTTTGTAACGCACACGTAATTCTCTCCATTTGTGATTTTATATTTGTGACTCAGGGATTTTTTTTTTTTTTTTGCAAATGGAAAATTTCGTTACATTTTTAAGAAAACAGGAGGATGAAACTTTGTTCAAAAAACAGTTTGTTTGAAAAGTACATAGAATTTCGTAATCTAAAAATTATCTGCATTAAAAGATGCAAATTTTTGCCATTCATTTTACAGATCAGTAGAAACAAGGTAACCATTTTATTTTCAGTAAAATTAGAAAGATGGGAAATTATGATACTTCAAAACATACAGTTTCATTGTTAGGAAAACATCTTTTGGAAGCAATTTTCATTAGAATATGCAGTAATTTATGTTTAAAAACATTACTTCAATTCAATTTTTGAAGGTGATTTTCATTCGAAAAAATTTCTCAAAAAGTGAAGTACATATATAGAATGTGTCAGTATTTATTTAAACAAAAGTGTTAATTATTTAGATGTACATTAGAATAAAAATCAAGTTATTATTCAAAATATAGTATAAAGATGAATAACAAGTTATCTATAAGCAAAAATTCAATCAGTTTGAGTATTTTCCAGATTAGTGATAAAAAAATTGATTGAATTCGAAAAACGAAAACCCATGTCAAGAAGGGCAATTTCAGAATTTCATATTAAAATATTGGTGCAATTACATCTCTTAAAAAAGTTATTCTACTAAATTTATACCATAGCAATCGTTATTAAACTTCATTTATATCATTCTATGTATATTTAAACAAAATAATTACATTTTAGTGATAATGTTAATTTGCTAGTGTTTGTTTTCTAATTATGAAAAATCCAATAATTTTTTAAAATCTGAGAGAAATTCTTTTTTCTAGAAAATATAATGAATTGCTGTGATATAATGCTGTATGTTTCAAACTAACATTTGTAACATAAGTCAGGCATAACTGTATAGTAAATAATATGTTCCCAATCCTTTAAACATTTGGTGAGTTGTCCTGCCCGATGCATTTGAAATGTCGAAATTCATATGTGATTGTCTCATAAGCCATTACTACTTTCATAACCTAGCCACCTAGTATTATATTTTATAAATAGACTTGCAAGCAAATTTTGGCTCAGTGAATTCAATAACAATCTCTATCACAAAGATAGCCATTAATGCTAAATGTGATCGATATTTAATTGCTTTCATTATCTTTTTTAAGGTTAATAAATATTACATATAGTTTTGAAATTTCAATTAATTTAATATGATTAATGTACTTCATTCGCAACATTTCGTTTCTTATAAACGAAAGCTATTGGTAATACAGAACATCAGAATAAAATGAGTACCTTATGCAGATAAATATTTTTATATCAATTTTTTCTCTCTAATGTGCAAAAATTCACTGTAGTTATTGAGGGAACAATACTCAACGATTCTTCCCATTTAATCAAATTTTACAAACAGACATTTTGATACAATTGTTCAAGTCCATTTTAACCATTATTTTTTCATATCGTGCTTAATACTTTAAATTTTTTCTACTAGATGACGTGATCCACAACCTCGTGGCTCCTTAGGGTTAATTGTGATTTGATTTAGATTAGGTTTCAATCGTGATGTCCATAAATATTAGATAAAAGAAAAAAATTCTTTTAGATGTCCTTAATTTGTACGTATTCGATAAATACATTTAATATTATTTAAAAGGATTCCAATTCATTTTAGTCGTATCTTCTTAGTTAATATTAATAATACTAAGCGAATTTTTCAACAAATCAAAAGTACAAATCTAATTAATGAGAGAGCAAAAGTTAATTGAATGGAATAGACAATTTTTAGGAATATGTTGTCTGTCAAATGATCTATATTACAACTTATTTTCATGAAATCAGTTCACGCGTCTTACTATTTACTGCTTTAGCTCTTCACAAGAGCTTTTTTAAATAATGCATGTTTTCAATAATATTCATACACGTATATAAATAAATATAAACACATTTTAAAATTAGTACAGTTACTGCTGCAACATGTTCGGATTCCCAGTTTTGCCAAAATAGTAATTTTGCCGGATAATCAAGTTCAACATGTTTTAGTATAATACTGTCAAAGATGAACTGCTCTAGATACAAATTTTAGGTAATAAAACATATATTTAATGTGTTTATACACACATTCAGAACCTGTCTAGACTATATAATTTGTCAGATAAAGTATTTAATCATTCTAGGAATTACAAAATTAAATTCAAACATAAATCATTAATTTAATAGAATGTTCCAGTGCTATTAAAACAGTGCAAAAGAAAAAAAAATAATGCATCATACCAATAGGTAAAACGAATTGTCACTAGCCACTCTAGTCACTTCATGACACTTATTAGTTTTATAAGCACTTAAAGAACACCTGCTGGATTTCGAAAACATTTTACTTTAGAGAATACTGTAACTACACAAATGTAACTTTGTATGAACGTAATATGTGACCTGCTCGAAAACAAGAAAAATTGCACTGAAATGAAAATAGACAGTTACGATAAGCACTGAGGGAAAATGCGAGCAACGCTGTATCGCTACTTGGCGGTCAATGTGAACAAACTCCACACGAAAGAATCCAAAGTAAACAGCTCTATCAGTATTGGACTATAGAATGTGCCGAATTACTGAATACCGAATTAAAAAGAAGTTTAATTCGGTTTCCTTACGCCATAAAATACTGTAATACTTATGCCAAAAAAGAGCAAAAATAAATAATGTTTTCCTTCCTAAACATTTATCTTCCTTATTCATTATTTTCTTAAGAAAAAGAAGAATGTTTTTGTCATTACATTGTTACATATTTAATAAATCTAAGCTATTTTTATGGAATTTACAAATACAATTAAAAGTACGGGATTGATATCAACTTTGATTTCAACGGAAAACACGAGATAGCATCTGTCATGAAACCGTAATAATTTAAGCCCATTGCTGAACATTTTAGATGCAACTAGTGAAGATTCCCTTTGTGTGTGTCTTCTTTTTTTGCTATACAGAGTAGGGTTTCTGTTCCTCAGGCTTAAAAATTATTATTTGTTTTCAGTATAAAAATTAGGGAATACGTAATATGCTTAGAAGAATCCCTCAGGCAACGTTTACTTCCCTTTTACTATAATTAAATATGTTTTCCTGCGGTGAAAAAAAGCAGAATGGGTCTTCATTCTCTTGGAACGTAATCAAAAGAATATCTGAGAATACCCAGAAGGGGGAAATGAAGAAAAAGAAGTAATAAAAGAAATTTTTTCTGTGGCTGTAACTAAAAATTGACATCACTGTTTGATATCCTCATAGAGTGGAATTACTCCCTAGTTGACATATTTCTGTTATGTTAGAATCATAAAATATTTATGCTGCAATAAAAGAGGAAATGAAAATTTCTTTCAGAAATTTAAATGGTTTAAGAATAAAGAATTTAATCGATTTCAAAATAAGTGGGTAGGATATATCTTCTGAATAATTTTACCATCACTCGTGGGAAGATTGGTATTTTACAGTAGGAAGTATTTTAATGTGTTAATTAAAAATATAAGTGAAATTTAATCATACAATGCTTTGCTTTTTTGCTTTTTCTCATTAGAAGGTTCAAAATTCACAACAGACATATGTTTCTAAATCAGGAATTACTGTGAATGAAATTTAATTCATACATATCGAACCAAATGAACTAACATGTGAATATTCATTAAAATCTCCTCATGCTTTAGTTTAGAGAAGATTGAATCTATCCTGATAAGGAAGAAGGCATAGTTTAAAATGAGGTAAAGCCTATCAAATCTTTATCATCTTCAGAAAACAGCAAATGAACTTGAAATAGTATAAATAGTTTCATAAAATCCTTGGTATTTTGAATACCAAGAATTTTGGAAGAATATACTACTAAATGTAAATAATAAACTTATCATTACTACATTAAAATATGTAGATCCTATTATGTTTAAACGAAATGATAGTATATTAAAACCTGGAAGTAAATAAAGTGTGCTTTCTCATCTCAATACAGTAATATCCTGAATAATGGAAAATAATTTAACCTAGTAACATAACGGTTCTATCAAACAGACCCATTTTGGTATTTAGAGAGACTTATCACATAGTGTACAACGTATTTATTTTAATTGCATTTGTCTAATATTAATGAATGAAGGCATGTGGATATTTGAAAGCGTAACGTATTTAGCATGTATAGTATTTTATTGATGAAATAGGATTGTATGTTTCAATATTGATAAAATGTTAACGAATTAGTATAATGCATGTTTCAATATTGATAAAAATATTTCTCCTTAAAGGAACAGTTCAAAAGTTTTTGCTGTCATAATGCTTTGCATTAAGTCCTTGCAATCAATGGAGATACCACTTTTTTAGCTGAGGAGGTAGGTTAATCGATTTTGGAGGCTCAAATGTTGCTAATTTTTATGCAAAAAGTCATACATCAATTAACGAAACATCTGCTGCTGGGCAAAATCACTCAATTTTCTTCAGTTAATATTTTTCATTAATATATTAATTGAAAAACTGTTAGTTCAGAATCCTATTACTGTATTTCAGGTTAGTCAACTTCTTGTTCAGAATTAGTGTAATGCATGTTTTCTAGCTCAAACGACGGATCACCACCATCATTATTTGACAAACACATTAGTTTCTAAAAAGTGCATATTAATTTGATATTTTTCGAGTAACAGATACGTTAAGTATTTCCGATGAGTCAATGTTACAAAATTCATCTTTAGGGAAAATACTGAGTCAGATTGATCCATTATTCAGTTTAATGAGAAATAATTGATTAACTCAATCTAGTATGAATAAGAATTTCAATTCAAATAAACTTGAAGGTTGATATGATGACTAAAATTATCCGTAAAACAAGCTTAATCATGTACGACACACGAACATATTAGTTATATAAACTATTGTCATTGTACCTATTTTAAATTTATTTAATTGTTGGTGAATAAAAACTTTATTCAATCATTTTTTTTCTCTGAACACATCTCTATGAAGAATACATTCTACTCTTTTAATACATATATTTCTATTTTTCATCATCAATAAAAAAATTTGAATGTTTTTATCTAAAATTTTATTTATTTTACTTACATTTTTCCTATTTTTATTTAATACTTAAATATTCTTGTATTAATATTATAAAACTAAAATTTCATCTATAAATTATTTATTTTTTCTTCAAATTGTTTGGCATTATTTCACAACATGTTATGTAAAATACTTACAAACTAGTCATAACATATAAATGAAAATTCAGTTTCCTAAGTTAAAGTTTATGTTATAGAAATGTATAAATGGTATGTGCGTACATATATATATATATATATATATATACATAAGTGTGTGTGAGTGTAATTTTTCAGTTAATTAATAGTATAATAATTTTAATTACAATATATATATTTTTTATTTTTTGTATTTTTAATTAATTATTATAATTTATATCGGAGTTATATTAATTTACATACCTTCTTCTTACTGATTCTTTGAAATATGCAGATTTTAGACATTAATGTGAGATTTTTTGATTGATATTGTAAATTTGATCATAATTAATATAATTTTATTTGCGAATTACAATTTTGAAGTTTTCATTATATATATATATATATATATTCATTGTCATAAGCAATTACGCGCCCAGAAGTAAAAATTGAATTGTTACGAAATTTTGTATGAAGGTATGTATTAAGCAGATATGTAAATTATTACAATTGTTAAGCACTAATTGATTGCGCATTGCGTAATGCCACCAGAAGGAAATGAACTTTGTTCTCCCTGGATTGTAAAATGCGTAATCAGAGCTTGTTTGCGTGTACTAAATATGTAGCAGAGGGATGCTTTTTAAGTAAAGGTGCTGTTACTCCACTATCAAAGATAATATGAACAGCACTCAAATTTTGAGAGGGAAAGAGTTATAATTAAGGATAACGAAAACTGGGTGGTCAGCCACCTAGGCTGTTCTGACTGTACTGTGAGGAAGAAAATGAGGATGCAATGAGGGAACCGTGGACAAGAGAGAAATTTGTTAAGTAGCGACAAGGCTCAGAACGTCCTCTACAGATCAATAGTTAGGAGGAATGTTACGCATAGCGCCTACTTTCACATTATCCACCACATATATTCTAGTAACACTTTCACTACGGGCATCTATATTCATCAGTACCATCGCAAAGTGCCTGAATGAAGGACAGTTGCTAACATGACTTCCATTACGTGTTATGCCATTTAGAACCACTCACCATCGATTCCGTTTGCAGATGTAACGCAATCGAAGAGATTGGACTGAAACCGAATGGAGTCAAGTCGCTTTTAGCGACGAATCCAGATTCAATTTGGGCACTTATGACAATAGTTTAAGTGTATGGAGACCCCGTAATGACCGTCTGAATCCTACATTTGCTGTATAGTGGCACATCGTCCTCTCATCTGGTGTGGTACTATGGTGTGACATCACCTGAATGCATGGTCTCCCTTAATATAGATTCATGGCACCATGACAGCCCAGAGGACAGTTCGTGACGTTCTTCAACCACATATGTGGCCTCTCCTGTCAAAGCTACAAGGAGAAATTTTTCCATATGACATTTCTCTCCCACACACAGCAAGGGCTTCACAGAACTATCTCCGCTACATTTCCACCCTGTCCTGGCCAGCTGGATCCCCAGATTTGTCACAAATCTGGAATATCTGGGATCACTTCGGATGTTAGGTTGGACATACTACAATTTTGGTCGAATTAGGGACATGTTTACAGCAACTGTGTAATGAGATGTCCCAGGGCCTCATACGGGACTTTTTTGTCTCAATGCCTGACCCTATCACATCATGCATTCATGCTAAAAGTGGTCCAACTGGTTACTAAAACATCAATTTGTTTGGAATCTTTCTTACAAAGAACGATAATTTTGCTTTGAAATTTTAATCGCTTACTTACATTAAATTTGTACTTACGAATGTAATATTTCTTTTTTTTCCTGACAACTCTTTCTTGGTAAGTAAAATTTTCTATCAGTGAGTGTATACATAGATCTTGTAAAATATATGAATATATATATCAGAAGATCTAAATAAAACCTTAACGTTTTAGCACAAATGCAGCCAGATAATTTGTATATATATATATATATATATATATATAATGAAACATTATTCCAGAAACGTAAAGAAATAAATCAAAACAATGAACCAAAATAAATATTGAAGCAATGCTTAAAAATAAGAAAAAAAAAATTTAAAAGTTTTTAAGGAAACGTACAGTTAGATTTTTAAAATATAGAGAGAAATTAAAATAGTTATAATTTTTAATTGCCAACAACCTCAAATAGAAAGAAAAGGAAAGAAAGGCTCAATAAGACTAAGAAAGAGTTCAATAAATCGGAAATAATACGAAAGCAATAAATAATTGCAAGATGATAAAGTTCAACTAATAAAATAAGTTCTTAAGAATCATGAAAAACAAAGGGAAAAAAATGAAAGAAAAACTATAAAAAAAAGTGACAAATAATATTTTTAATTTTGGTATGTAGTTTTTGATAGATTAGCTGATTTAACTATGTTTTACTAGTATCGAACAAACCCAACCGAAAAATTTTAAAAAATGAAAGTTCCATACATTCGAAAAAATACAAAAGAGGAGAAAAATCAAAGTATATCAATATATATTTAGTGAAAGTAGATAAAATTTAAACAAAAACTCAAATGGATTAAAAATGATTACAAAATTTTACGTGAGACGATAGCATAGCAACACCTTTCAGTACAATCATCCACTTACAAATCACAATTATCTTGTTTATTTTTAAACCAGACATAAAGAGCAATGCTTTATTAGAAAAGAATAAAGCGCAAATATGTAAAAAAAAATTATAAAAATTTAAGCAAAATGGGAAAAAAAGAAAAAAAAATCTTAAAAACAAAAAAATAATTAAAATTTATAATTATTATGTTTTAAATAATTCATATTAAAATTCAAGGGAAATTCTAACGGCAGATAATTTTTTTTAAACTTATCCGATTTAATGCAATTATATTGTATTTTTGTCTCAAGTATATTTTCACAAGAAATTTGATTGTGAGTTATGTTATTAAAAAATTAAAGACGCTATGAGAGTATTTTATTTTATACAAAGGAAAACAAAACCCTTTTATCACATATATTACTAGAATTATATTTTTCCGTTATTTTTTTAAAAAAAGTACCTAAATATTGTTCTTCGTTACTTTAGCATTAAAGTGCAAAATATTTGAACTATCTGGGTAATAATATAGGATAGGCTTAACACCTTTTTCATTATTAGTTTGAAAAAAAAAATATTAACACCGTATTTAATTCTGTTGAAACTTTTATAGTAAAATGCAAACTATCTTCCTAAGAATATAAGAAAAAGATTGGTTAAACAAGTACTTGTAAGTCCACCTTATGGTATACTTTACTTTTATTATTTTTATTACCAAGTAAATCATGTTTTTTTTTTGTATTAACATAACCAAACAATTCAACTTTTCATGTGTAATATGAATTTAATAAGAAATTCTTATATATCTCTTTTAGAGCATTAATAAGATCATTTAAGTTATCTTTAAAATTATAAGTATAAATAGCATAAATCTGTTTCTTATTAATATATTGGACTATATCAATTTAATTTTAATGACATTATTCCTCAATTTATCGATAATAATAATTTTTGTAATTTTTTTTAATAAGAGTAATAAATGTATATTCGAGTCATTATTGACTGCTGTAATTTTAATAGAACTTTTAAGAAGTATTGATCTTCAAATGATTGAGGTCAATTAACATTATTAAAACAAGCGTAACTTTTTTTTATAAAATATAATAATTGTTTCAAACGTTGCTTTCTTTCTGATACACAGTTCTGTAAAAGATTCATTACTCTCAAGATGCATTTCAGGTAAGTTAATATAGATTTTTTTTGCAAATAGCATGATGATTAGGAATTTTTTCTGCATAACATACAACAAACACGTCATGGAGAAAAATTAAAGGTTGTTTTAAATAATTCGTATAACTATCTTCAGTAATATCAACTTTTCTAAAGACCAATTTTTAATATCATAACTTATTGAGATTTTAAGCTGCTTAAATGCATTTAATTTTAATAAGAAATGGATCATTAAAAGCTTCTAAATGTAATATATAGAGAATCGATATATTAACAGATTTATAAGAAATTTACTATGAATAAGGTAATCACATGTAAAAAAATTCAATATCTTAGTTATATTTGTCTTAAACAAAATTACACAATTTTATAAATACCTTCCCAATACCGACAAACTCGATCAATAATTACACTCTATAGCAAATAAAAAACGATGCACCAAGAAGGAGTTATCTGATGGAGACAAAAAATGGTGGGTAGCAGTATTATGTACATAATAGAAAGTTATTAAAATTCCTGAAAAATTCAATGATTTATTTCAGAGTTATATAGGTACAAAGTAACGAGCTCAATAATATGTTGATACACCTCTAGCCTGGATTCAAGCGGTCACACGACGTGCAATAGAGTGATAAAGCTCACTGTCCTGCGGTATTTCTTGCCGAATTGTCGGGCAAGGTCATCAACATTCCCTAATAGATGCAGTCGCCTTTCCATCAAATCCCATATATGCTCGATTGAAGAGAAATCTGGCTGACCAAGGGAGTGTTTGACAAGCTGTAAGACAGTTCATAGCAACACGTGCCGTATGTGGTCTGGCATTATCTTGCTGAAAAATAAGGCCAGGGTACTGCAAAAGGAACTTTATCAAAACTGGTCTCATAATATGGTCCACATACTGCTGTGCTGTACGTGTACCTCTAATGACGATTACAGGAGTCCGCCTATCAAGGGAAATGGAACCTCAGACCTGGTCAAAGGTCTGTGTGGCGTACAATAGTGAAAGCCTAGGATCAGTACGCTGCCCTGATATTCTCCAGATGCTTCTTTGATTATCGTCAGGACACAGTTGGAATCTGGATTCGTCGCTAAGCACTATACGTCTCCAGTCAGCATCATTCCATCGTTATCGAGCCAATCACCACTGTAATCTGACTGGACACTGAGCAGTCGAGAATGGCAGGTGGCTTAGTGGTCGGTACGAGAGTAGATTTCACTCTATACGCCGTCTGTGGATGATCATGTAGGACACTTGTGTGCGGGTCTCACGTCTGATTGTTGATAACGATGAATCAGGCGCTGTGAAGCTGATCTGATAATCACTCAGTCCTTCCTATCTGATGTGGCCTTCGGTCGACCGCTACTGTCATGACGCTGAAACCTGTTATTCTGAACCCATTCTTGACAGCCTCATCTAATCGGTGCATCGCTTCAACCCATACGACAACCAATTCTCCGATTTACCCAAATTGCCCGAATAGAGCGGCGAGGCATTTTTTTAGTTGTTGAAAGGCATTCTAATCATAATGCAACAGAAATTGTGATCACCAGATTGAGAATGCCTTCTTATAAACACCTGCTGAGTTCACAGTTCAGATATGCTGAAGCTCCCGCTTTTCATTCATTGGACACCGAATTTTAATCATTTGCTCATTTTCGGTTCAAATGTCCTTGTATATGACATTTCATTACAATCGAGCAACTCCTTCTTAGGGAGTCTTTTTTTGTTACACACATATATATATATATATATATATATATATATATATATATATATATATA
>BMAW01015503.1:30037-65371 GCA_019974015.1 Nephila pilipes
ATATATATATATATATATATATATATATATATATATATATATATATAAATGATAAAAAACTACATTATTCTTCATGATTGTTGAAATAATCTTAAGAAGGAGTTTAAAATGTCTTAATATCTTAGGAACATAATTCATAACCGTATTTTAAGTAATATTACACTTATGACTTAAATACGGAATATTTAAAAAATCTTGGATAAGCTTAAATTTATATAACCTTCCAACCATTTGTATATTTTAGAATTCTCTTTATAAATAAATAAAACTGTTTGTATATTTTAGAAGTATATTTATAAATAAAGTATCTTTGTGTTTTTTATCTATAAGACAATAAACATTATGCGAATTTTATAGATAATTTTGAATGAATAGGAAATAATCATTTTTATAACTTTCAAATTACTTGCTTTATTTAGATATCTATTTTTAATTTGTATGCAATATACTTACAACCATATTTTATGATATAGCAGGCGTTAGCACATTATGTAACTAGTAGGGCATTTTCGCAACTTCTGTAATTCCTAATATATAGATATATCTGCGACGTGGGGTATATATATATATATTCAATGATTTAGAAAATATAATCAACTGTTCAATAATTTATTTTTTATGGTCGTACGCAGCAGAAATCAAGAATTTTTATACTTTATGAAAATGTGAATAAATATACGAGGTAAGTTCCAAAAACACATTTCGTCATCTTTTTGAAAGAGCACATGGTATAGTAGATAAAACGAACTGCTATCTTAAGAATCTACACTCGTTGCTATTTCAATGGCGGAAGTAGCGTCAGTGGAGGAGGAATGACGCAAATGCAGAGGGATGAAGAAAAAAGAATAGCAGCAGACCAGGCCATACGAGACGACAACGTGGTTGGCAATGGGAGTGAGTGCTGTTATCCAATATGAATCGGTTGTGTGATTTGTGTGTCTATGATCCATTAACGCTTACGGACCGTAACTATATGGTGAATAGGTCATGTCTCGTAATGTGGTTGGGCGATGGTGTGATATGTTCAGTGAAGGAAGGCAGAATATGGAGGAGGATGTTCTAAGTGAGTGGCCCCCCACATTCATGATTGAAAACAATACTTCTAGAGTACAGGACACGGTGTTAGTGGATTGGTGCATAATGTGTCATACGTGTCAATCACATTGCGTATTAGCCATGCATAGATCCGTACATAACAATGCTGCTGTCAATGTCAATTGCGACTATGTCAAAAAATAGTGTTAGTTGTATAGTGCTTGGATCATTCCCAAAGTAAAAACGAGTTTAGTGCTTGTGTTGAGATTTAAAAGGCAGATAAAAATCAAGCAGCTTTGAGCCATCAAAGCCCATTGAATTTAACAAATCCACTTCAGTCCCTTTCAATATAATACGTGAGACTTGAAAAAAGGAAGCTATATCCAGATAGTATGCTTCTAAATAACGCAAAATATTCACACATATCAGGGAAGATATCGAAAAAGAACAATACGCTAAATGTCCAAACTCAATCCAAGCCGATGAAGATGTGGCGAAAATTTTCCAGAATTTTTAAACTGTGATCGCCTATTAAGTATTTGTATGAAACATAGAACATGAAACATATGAAACATGGAAAATAGAGCCAAAAATGTAGCAGAAGGAACATCGTAAAATAATTTGCAGTCAACCTAGAAAACTTGGGGAAGAATTAAATTATTTCGTACGGAAAAATAACCGGTGACAATATGTGAAATTTCAAATGCGATCCAGATACAAAAGGCAAAATTCTGAATGGCACACAAAAGCTGTACCAAAAATGGATCGTATGTGGAAATCAATGCTGAGTGTCTACTTTGACATGAAATATATGGTCGTGAAAGAATTTATGCCTACGTGGAAAACAGTAAGCGAGGAAATTGAAAAAGAATTATATTAATGCTTGAGTATTGGTTCTCCTGCAATAAAAGGGATATCACTGATACATAGATAATAATCTGTCGTTACAATGCTCTTAGTAGAACACCTTTAATTGATAGTAAGTTACTGGCAGCAACGTAGCGCCAACCACCTTACACTCCAAAAGGCTCCTACAAACTTCCTTTTCTAGCCTTGCATAAAAAATCATAAAAGGACATTATTAGGTTACAATTGATGCCTTTCTAGTGTCATTTATGAGTTGTCTATACAACATTGCGATTGGAAACTTTCAGAGTTCGTTCCAATACTGGTTAAGGCGTTTGCAGCGGTGTATTGATTTAGGAAGATTATGTTTCGAAAATTAATAACACATTGTACATATATGTTCAATTAATTGCATTTTATGATTTCCGTCTTGGTACTTATTGGATGAGTCATATAGGTAACAAAATTAATATATATTAAAATACATGTCATTTGATTAGTTATGCTGCAAAAAAAAAATACTATTAGTATTAAGATTTATTTTGCTTTTTGAATTAACGATGCCTAAAAAGGTACACAATAGCTATTGTGACATTTCTCGCATCTTAAAGTTGTATTTAATTTGTATGTACTAGAAATTTAATTTGTTTGTATGTTAAAGTTGTATGTACTAGGACAAAATATGATTCCCAACTATATTAATTTAAAATTGAGACTGAATGATTGTTCTCATAATAAGAATATTTTTTTAGATACATAGAATAATGTTTTAATATTCAAAGTGGTCTAATAATAATATATGACTATACAATATATAACACATCAAACAATAACTCCCGAGACTAACCCAGAGATGGCGCTCGTAGTAAACCAGTAACCAGGTCTTTCTAGAGTACGAACCTTTGCTTGAAACGTGTCAAAATTTTAAGTCGATCGGACCAGAAACAGCTGAGTTATCGAGGTTGGAGTAAAGTCGTTTTGTAGTTTGTTTAAAAAATGGAAAAAACCGAGTTTCGTGTTCTGATAAAACATTGTTTTTTAATGGGTAAAAACACCGTGCAAGCAAAACAATGGATTGAAAAATGTTACCCGGACTCTTGTCCATCAAAAGCAACGATTTGTCGGTGGTTTGCCGAGTTTAAACGTGGTCGTACCGACACAAATGACGCGGAACGCTCGGGTAGACCTGTGGAAGCCGTTACACCGGAAAATGTGAGTGAAGTGACAAAAATTATAATGAAAGATCGTAAAGTGAAGCTCCGTGAGATTGCTGAGATGACACAGATATCATATGGAAGTGTATTTACTGAAAAAGGTTTTTTGAAGTGAAGTGAAAAAGGTTTTTTCCAAGTGAGTGCCGTGATTGCTTTCGACGGAACAAAAACAGCAACGAGTCGATGATTCAGAAAGCTGTTTATCGCTATTTACTCGCAACAAAAAAGATTTCTTGCGAAAAAATTGGAACGATTGTATCACCCTAAAAGGTGATTAACAAAAGGTGTTATGTTGATGAATAAAAAAAAATTTGCAAAAAAAATGTTGTTTTCAATGTTAGACTCGGGAGTTATTGATTGATGTGCTACAATGATATATTATTATTAATCCCATTTTAATGGGGATCTGTGAAGTTGAAAAATTGATACAAAGATCTTTGTTGTCATATATGCATTGTTAAGGAACATTATACACTAATATGTAACGAGAGAGGAATTAAAATTATAGTCGTTTAAATAGCTGTAACTAAAAATCATATTCACTACGTTTCTTATTTTTTTTTTTTTTTGTAATTTTTAGAACATTGATAAAAGAAAAAACAAAGTCTAAGCATTAAATTAAAATGAATGTCAGATTATTATTTACTTGTAAAGGAAACGTTCAATGTTGCTTAAAAAACTCAATACATAAATATATTTATGCTGAATGCACCAATTGATATATAGATGTCTATGTATTCTTATTTTAAACAGGATTTTCTATATTTAAATGCTCATAATAATGAAGCATTTCTAATTTTAAAAATTCGTTAAACGACAAATTTACGTTCGTGCGTATTTCGAATACTTGAAGTTATATTATATTTTAAGTATTGACAGTAATGGCATCCAGTTTTTCATTTGAAATGTTAAGAGATATCATTCACGTAAGCGATATTTCTTTGCAAAAAAATTTAACGATTTATTTTCAAGTAAATAAATTTGCTTGGTAATTAAATTATCATTCATTTTCTTTTTTTCTGTATTATGTTGAAACATATTAAATAAATGATTATGTTTCGATATACTTCATCAATAAATAAGAAAATTAGTTTAAAAGCATGTAGCAAGTATATGATGAAATATATTCTGCTTAGAATACAAGTCATGATTACCTGAGTCAATAAATTCCTAAAAATATGTTAATTAAGAAATTCAAGAAAATTTACAACGCCTTCGGCAAGAGAAAAGGAATTACGTCAAGCTTAAATGATGCACCAATTTTAAATAAAATGCAATAACACATATACAGTAAAATGAAATAAAAACATACTGTTCATTTAAATATCAGTTTATGCGAGAAATTTACATTTATAAATATAAAAAATTATGCATGAGCAATTAAAAATCAATAGCTAAGTTTATAATTGCAAGTCATGTGCTTAGCTGAAAGTAGATTTTATGTAAATCCTTTATTTTTATAGCTTTAAAATCTTACAGTGTTCTTATAAACATAACATAAAATTACCTAAACTTATTTTAAACTAAAAAATAATGTTTGATAAAATTTGAATTTCTTTCAATTTTAAGAATCACACTTCCCGTAATTCTTAAAGATACGTTGTATGTGTTTATTATAAAACAACTATGTACACTGTATACGAAGTAACTTTATTTCCTTGTGTATAAGATATCAGCACCATGGATATAGTAGATTTTGAGGAAGGTGTGTTGAAGAACCGTAAAATTCCGCATTTTGAGAAAAAGGGAAATGCAGGTATTCTTATGGTATGGTTGCAAAATATTTTAAGATTCAATTATAGGACATTGTATTTGTCACATACTTGTAACTAATGCAATTTTGGAATTACCTAAAGACCTTCTATTTTTAACTGCAAAATAAAATAAAAAAAATTGAAGAATCTTAGAATCTCAGTCACGGAAATTATGTCCATGGTACCAACATTTTTTGTTCGTTTCAATTAGAAATTTAAAGTGATCCAAAGTAATTTTTTACCAAACAGGGACAGCAAAATTCAGTTGTCACCGAGACTGTTTATAGTGAATTAATTTGATTCGAAACTAGTTTTTTTACTTCAATTAAATGTCGTTTAAATGCGTAGCGTAAATAAGAGTTTATTGTAATCAAAGACAGTAGAAGATATTTAAATAATTTAGAGGCACGATTTACATTCCCTTGAAATTAATCTACGTAAAATCTCTTAAGATAGACCTTAAAAAAGTAAGATATTTATGAAAAAAAGAAAAAAAAAAGAAAAGAAAAGTTTAAGTAAAAAAAAAATATTTATATTCGGAAAGAAAAAACAATAAAATATTTGTTTACGCCGTAAATGTAAAAGGATATGTTGAAGAAGGAAGTCTTTTGACTTAATTACAACTTTTCTAGCAGAAAAAATTTCTTTCAGACATAATAGAATAGTAAAATGTGTTAAAACAGACCTATAAAGTTAATTACAAAAAAGGATTAGGAAAAGGTTGGAAAATCGTACTAATTTATGCAATGGATTTGATTTAAATTAAGAATTGTATTATTTTTTTAACCTTTCTAAGGTGATTAATAATTTTTTTTTTGTTAATTGAGGCTTTTGTTTGTTTTGTTTAAAGTCTGGTACTTGAAATGGTATCTTAGAAGAAAAATGAATAGTCTAAATTATTTTAAAAAAAAAACTCAGTTAAGTATATGTGAAAATAATTTGAAGTGTAGCGTTTGGCAATGAAAATGTAGTACGCAACAAATTTTGATGAAAATGAGAATAATGGTTTTACCAGAAATAAATATGTTAACGAAATTGTTTTTCATCTTAAATTTTCTCTATAGTAATAAAAATAAAATATCTTATTTTTAGTATAAACATGGGCATATTTGAATGTTTTTATATTTTAATTAAAATATATGAACAATACTCGCAGTCTCTTTAATCTAGGGCCAAATTTCTGAATATTAAATTTTTAGTAAATTTCTGAATATTAAATTTTTAGTAAATTTTTTCCTAATTTTTTTGCACGAAACCAATATTGTACATACTCACATGCATCAAATTTGCAAGGAAGACACAACATTTTAATTTCCTAGTATATAAGAAACTACTTTTCAAAAAAAGTCACAAATAAGCATTTCTAAAAATGATACTGATGTAGATATTCAATCGACAAAGTATCCTCTTGAAACATGGTTGAATTCGCCGTAGTATTAATTGTGTTTAACAATGGGGCCATGTAACTTATTTTCTAACAAGCAATTTTTTTGAAAATGATTTCCTTTGAAACATTCCAGTTGCCAATAAACATATAGAAGTTTAGAGTATTATTAGGAATAATTGTGAGCAGCGTGATTATTCAAAAAGCTTTAATGTTGCTAATATCGAAGAATTTCTCTCCTAAATATGGGATTTAATGTCTTATCTAAACTTTTGAATTATCAGTTTTACATCTACAATTATTAGCAGTTATCAATGTGGTTTTTTTTTGTATCGATCAAATTTATAGCATTTGACAAATGGGTTAAAAAAGTGTGAAACATAATACTGACATTTATCATATTTTTATTGATAGCGTATTATAGCATACATCGCTGAACGCTGCTAAATGAAATGCTTGGATTAGAGATTCCAAAACAAAAAACTATATCTACGTAAAACACTTATCAAATCTACCGTAGTGTATGATAGAGAGTGTTGCACACAAAAAAGACAAATGAGGATAGATAGATTTGTAATAAAATAATTGATCTTAATATATTTCTTTATATAATCGAAATCAAAAATATATCTTCTAAATAAATTTGGCTCTGTGAGACAGGAAGAATGAAAATTTTGCTTTAAAATGAAATATGCAGAAATAGTGGGCATACTGTCAAAGATTTTAAATCCAATGACATCAGATAGCTTGGACATATCTATATATGTGTAAACATGTAATTTGTCAAAAAAAGATGACATTTCCCAAAGTAGAGAACATCAGAAAAAGAGGAAACTTTCGTACTATATGGATTCATTGAAGAGTAGCAGATCTTATGACAATAGTACTCAAAAGTTGGATAGTGCGTATCTGATTGGAACTATTAAAAAAACTTATTGATATGAGTTTGGCCTACAGCAGGCTGCAGCGCAAAACAAGAAGAAAATTAGACTTCATCAAAGTCTTCTTTAGACGCCTGGTCACCAAATAATAATTAATAATTTCATTGAATTAAAAATTCTGCTAAATCAAAACATTCATCGAAAGTAATAAAATATTTTATCATAATAAATAATGTACAGGCACGCATATAATAACCGGTATATATTCATTCTTTCCTTTCCTTTTTTCTCAATTTTTCTTCTTATTCAATCTCTAATAATCTGCCCATCTTCATAGGGTACAAAGATCCACCGAAAAGACAAATTCTACATGGAATTTGGATGAGATGACCTCACTCCTTATCCGAATTAAGATGTAAATTAATTAAGACCCAAAGCATGGCCTGTAGTACAGACATATTCAAGCTGGTAAACTTTACAGAAAAAGGCTGGAAGGTTTTAAGCTCAGAAAGACAAACTGCAGACAAAAACATGACCGTTGAAGAGGATGCTGAGTGTGAAGATTATAATACTCGTGATATATATATACTGCTGTTTGTAGAAAATGCAACACCATTTTTTTCACTCCTTCAGATATTGAGGATCTCAAAAAGTTCTTCATATTTCAATTTCATTTAAAAATATTGGTATTATTTGATTTATTTTTTATGAAAAACATTTTAAATACCTAGTCCTGAATGAAAGTTATCGAATTTAAACCATAAAAACATAAACATATAAAAATCATTCTATAAGATTTCCCTGCTGATAATAGTCTTGATCATATGTATTAAGGGAAATATGATATCGATAATATTATTTTTACATATTGAGAGAGTTAACTAATAAATTTCAAAAATAATTATAGCACGGATGATAAGACTTGCTTATGCTTTTATTTATTTTACTTTAAATATATACAAACGAATAATAATTTTCTTTAAATTAAGCACTAAGGTAATAACTAAAATTACGGGTGGTAGAATATACGTTAATATTTATGATAACAAAGAAATTTTTAATTTACTTATAAACAGGGTAATTTACCAGAAAAGTAATTTCATTATCATGAATTTTATAAATATTATATTTAATTCCATCTTATGTTATAAAAAAAGTCATTAGCTTTAATCCTAATAATTTTTTTAAAAAAATATTTGCAAGAAATATAAAATACAACAAATAAATTATGATAATGTCTTAGAAATTATCTAAATTGCTTACATTTTCTTAATTTTTAATTTTTATTAGTTTCTGTCAGAGAATAATATTTATTCAAATATTGTATTCTTTTAAATTTATAAATATTTTATATACACAATTTCTTTTCTTCTTGATTATTTTTTACTTCTAACTTATGAATTATTATATTTATTACATGGATTTTAATTTTACTTATACTTTGAAATCGGATAGTTTGTATTTCACCATTTCAAACAATAGCTTTGGATGCGGACCACGTGTTTTTTCAGTAATCATTCTTATTGTCTTTTTGTATTTTTGAAATAAAAATGTTTAATATATATATATATATATGGTTTTCGTTACTAATTTTTTTAAATCTACTTGGTTTGTTTTCAATTTATGCTTCTGATGTTAGTTTTTTTTACTATAGAATTAAATTTTTTTGAATTTTACTTTTCTATCTCATAGTAAATGCTCAGTGAGATTTCGATCTTTAATTAATATGCAACCACACATCTTATCTTGTGTCAGAATTAAAAATTGCTTTATTTCAATTTTTTTCATTTTCTCGTTGCTTATTGGAGTGTCATTTATTGCTTCTTTTCATATATATACGTATGTATGTATATATATATATATATATGTATGTATTATATGTGTATTTATGGACATATATTAATGTAGGATTTTATGTTAAAAGCTGTACTAAGCCTTTCGTGGAAAGTGTGGTTTATTTTTCTCCCAGTCTTCGGCAAAATCTATAAAAGTAAAACAATTGTGAGAAGAATTTCATTCAGATAATTTTAAAAATAATGAGAAATAATTTTTCAGCTTTTCACAATTTTTTTTAATGTGAGATACGATTGATGTATCAAACTTAAAAAAATTTGTCTACGTTAGTGGTGGCTCTATTTTTTTAAGCAGCATCTTTGTTAGAAATTGTGGTGGAACATTTAACAGAGAAGAATTGTCACAGAGAAAAGAAATCAAGTTCTACATTTATTTTTTTCCTACTTTCTTATATTTTTAAAGCAAGAAAAGTGATTCCCAGTTGTCCGGTCGGTTGAACAATCAGATCTGACATTTGATTGGATGGTTCGTTTAGAAGTCTCGGAACAATCTTCATCGTTTCTTTTCTTAAACTTTTTTTTTATACATAGAAGAAAAAATTATTACCCATTACTTTAGATTTTTTTTGTGTCATAGTACCTAGAAATGAAATGTTTCATCGGTTCTCTTTGCAGAAAAGATAAAGAGGAGTAAAATAGCTGTAAAAACACGTACTTGAAAAATGAAAGATAGTTTAAATTAATTTATTTATTTTAAATGGGAAAGCAATTTAAAATTTTACTATGTTTTATACTATCTTTGAAGCTGAATTTTGTAATATGAATAGAGCAGAAAAAAATTATATATATATATATATATATAGGAGTTATTACGTGAGTCCTAATATTATTATAAGTATCATTTATAGGGTTCTTAAATTATTAGGAGGTATAATTTATAATTATATCGTAATTTATGGGCTTCAATAACAATAACAATATGTTCAAGAGTTTTCAGCAAGAAATTTATGCAATACTTTCTTCTTAGTGTGATTTATTTTCCACAGGTAATTTTAAAAAAAATTTACAATGCATTTAAATAATATAATTAATTTGGTGAACCAAATTATCAAATAAAATTTAAGTACAAGTTAAAATAATATTTACAGTGATAAAACTCTAGAATGAAAATATGACTTTCAAAAGAATTGTTTTCCTTTTAATTTGTTATATATATATATATATATATAGAGAGAGAGAGAGAGAGAGAGAGAGAGAGAGAGAGAAAGAGCAACACTATGATGATTCGGCCGTGTAAATATGTCAATTTTGGTGCATGCTCAAGTAAACATATTATGCCGATGTTCTTTTATGAAAGCTGGTTAGGTGGTTTGAGCGTAAGAGAAAGGAGACGGAATTGTCTGTTTAAAAAAAGTTTTTACTCTCTTTAGCTTGGGAAATCTAGAATATCGTGAAGTTTTACGTTTCAGAAGTCACGTGTGTTGTAAGAGATACATTGAAGACGAAACGTAAGGCCGTTGTGGCAATTATATGATTTTACATTAACATTTCAGGCTTATGTACAAATGGAATCTCTTACCATCGTACCATTGTTGAAACGGACGTAGATGTGTTAACTTTGAGCATATTTTGGATTATATAGCCCGTAGAACGAAATGTGAATCATCGCTAAGGACCAGGTCGATCAAGATGTAGAACACAAAGTATAGGTCGAAACGTGCTGAAAAGGCCCCCCGCTATCAACTATTTTCGATAATCTACTGAATATACAGAAAGCTGAGGATTCTTTGATATTTGAAAGAATATTTTACTGACGATTGGCTGAAAGTATCCCCTTAAGGTGAGGTCTGCATCTGGTTAATTTATTTGGCAGTTGATTTAGTATTATTTGAGTTTTACCCTTAAGGGTACTCGATACCACAAAAATAACAAAATTTCAAATTTTTTTTATATTCTATTTAGTGATCAAATTATTTTCTTCCAATTTATATATTATTTTTCTATGGATTTTAAAAAAAGTGAAATTGGTAAAGGTAATCAAAAAATTTTGGATCTAGACCGCGACAGATTTTTTATGGAGTGTTAGTACCCTTATGCTATTTTGTTTGGAAATGTTATCGAAATGTAATTTTATCTTTTATCCTGCCTGTATATTTTTTGTATCCTTTTTATTGTTTTTTATGTGACTGCAATTGTTCTTGCAAAATATTTATTGTTGATGTCTCGTGTTTTGTTTTATAGTGCAGATATCTTACTAATTCTAATTACGTTTTATGTTAAAAATCAGCTTTTAAATCAAGATATTCTTTAATTACTGTTTGTGTTGCAATTGTTGCAGTTTTTAGTGTTAGCTTTTTTTAATTGCTTAAGATTCACGTGACATTACCTTGCGTAAAACGTCAATATAAATCAATGCAAATGAATAGTAAGCTAAAATAAAGTGATGGTGGAATATAGCTGATACCAGAGGAGAAAAAACTGCAGTCTTAGTAATCAATATTAAAAAAAGTTTTTAAAAAACCCATAGATTAGATATTATGATACTGAAACTTTTCTTTATTGGGGATTTGATACAGATCACCAACATGTTTCGCAAAATAAAACGCCCAAATTGTAAAAAAAAAATAATGTAAAGCTTGAGCTTTTAAAAAGTTAAGATATTACTAGAATTTAATTAAATCTACTCTTAAATACGCACCATTTTCACTTTAAAACATCATTTTTATATTTCAAAAATTTGTGTTGTAGAAAATTAATTCAAAAACAAAATATATATATATATAAATCCTGTTACCAACTTATGAGACATGCAAGCATTCTGTAGATTCGGGAAAAGCTATTTAGTAAGTGACATATTTTGTAAGGCAATAAATAAATTATCTTTTTCTTCGAGAACATACAAAACATTTCTATAAAATCTGTGTGCGTTCCCATGTCAAATTCCATGCTCAGAGAAGTATACAGAGAGACACGAAATACATACGAAGCACTTGCTGATGACCCATTGAAAGACTTAAGCGTTCCTATTGGCTGTATTTGATTGACACGGGATCAAACATATTTGATTGGCATTGGTTATGTTATAGATATATTTACAGCTTAAGTAGTTGACTATCAAGTTAAGTGTAAAAGATACCGTTATTATATTGATGCAACAAGAGAACTTGGAGAGTCTTGTGCAAAATTTGATATATGGTTTGAATGTATTAATAATACATATGATCACTGATCGTGTGAGAAAAGTCTCATTCATTAGGATTTTGTTACTCAACATAATTGTTTTACGGTGATTGCAAAATTTTCTATTATCTATTTAAAAGAAATTTCTTTGGAGATAGTATCAAAATAAAAAAAATATATAATGTATAAACCATAATATTAAAGGTTTAGGTGCTGCTGTGTGAAATGATATCATGGTATAAAGAGCTCGAAACATCTTTTCTATTCATAACGGTTATACCATTTTGAATGAGATAAATATAAAGAAATTAACTTTACGAACTGTCAAAGCTAGTTGTTTACTTTTTGGAAATTGCATGCATGGACTTGGTATAGAGTTGGAAACTATAAAACAATTGCTTAGAATAAAACGATAAAATATCAAGTACCAGCATGAACGTATATTATTGAGAATTCAACTTTAGGAGAAAAACATTAATTAAGAATTAGGTTGTGATATCTAGAACAGAGTATTTTAGAAGTATAAATAATGTTTTTTTTTTCTTTATAAAATGTATGCATGTGCAAGTGTAATATTTACATGAAAACACATAATATTAAAAGTATTATATAATTTGAATTCAAATTCATCATATATCTTCATACAAATATAATATTTTGATATTATATGAAGTAGAAAATTTTTAAATCTGCCTGAATTACTATTGTTATTTCACAATTTCCTTCATTTGTTCTTGTTAATTAATTAAAATTCATACTCTACATTGGTATAGTTATTGATGATTGGAAACTTTATATACTTGAAAATGTTCCTAATCTTGAGATATATATATAAATAATGATATAAAATACTATTTTAAGTTAATTGTAGAATATAATAATTATTTTTTCAGAGTTATAATCTTTAAAAAGGATTTCCACACTTTGTGTTTTTTCAATAGATCAATAAATTTCAAATTCAACTCTATCCAAAAATATTTACCAAGCACTTCATTTTTTGAATATTATATTTAGTGCGTGTATTAAAATTAAGGATTCTATTTGCAAAAAATGTACACTTTTTACCTAAAAAAGAATTAAAATTCAAGGAAATTTGGTGTCCATGCTCAATTTCCATATCAACATCTTTCTCCTTTCAAAGATAGTTAAATCATTACAAAAACGATTCCTAAAGTTATTTAAAATAATATGAAAAATAATGCAAAGTTATTTCATTGTAAAATATTAATAAATAAAAGAAGAGTAAAATTTTGAAATTTTTCAAACAGCCTTAACTTCTTAAATATGTATCAACAAGTCCCAATTTCTATGTAAAATCAGTTTCTGAAAAGAAATACTGCATGACCTCCTATTAACTAATTTTTAAATGTGTAAATAAAAAAAAAGTAAGAAGGTATCGAATTTCCTTATGTGCAATCATTCAAAATTACTCTTAAGTAACTTCTGTTAAAAATGGAAGAAAATGTAATTAAAAGTAAAGAATAATTAGAAAAACACACATTATTCAACCGGAAAAAAAAACCCTGTAATTTATTAAAAAAAGATATGCGTTTTTTATTTGCTCTAAACTCCAATTGTATCCCCACTGAAAATAAAAGTTTAAGTTTAATTAAATGCAAATAATGTGCGAAATTAATAATGTAGGATAAGATTCCCTTGAAAAATAATCTGTGTGGAATCCCTAAAGACGGATTAAAAAAAACCGTTCCATGATTGAAAGAAAGTACTGAAAGAAAATAATAAAAAACATTCTTTAAAAATCTTCGTATTCATTTCCAGTGTAATTGCGAATGTAAACTTCATGACTTAATACAATGAATCCTGAAGAATAAATCTACTCGCACATCAGAATGGTAAAAAGTGTTAAAAGAAATGGATTCTTTAATTACCAAAACTTAAGATGAAAAACAAATTACTTGCTCACAAATTTTCAATTACTTTAAAAAACAGGCATTTTTGTTCCTAATTTAACTTTATTACCGTTCACTTATTTACAGTTTATTGAAGAATGTTGCACATTTAAATGAACTTTGATAAGAAAAAAATCAAAGTACTTGCTGGAAAAGAAGTAATTGTTAATAATTACTTACAAATAAAATTCCTTTTTAAGCAGATTTTAACATTAATTAAGACGATACATTTTAAATAATACTGGAATTGCAATAAAAAAGTTTTATTTAAATAAGAGATCAACACCTATCTAATACACTGAAAAAATAATTAGTCGCAGTAAAATGAATAACATTTCAGCAACTTTAAGCAATATATTAATAAATTAAAATTTAATAAAATAAACTTGATATGTATAATTATTATTTCAGCTTTGAAAAAAAAATACGAATACATATTTTCCTTAGCAAGCTTCATAAGATAAGATACTGCTAAATTTCTGTTATATATATACTCCTCGAAAGGGAAATTGCAAAACCAAGAAATAATGCACATAACGCCATGCTAAATTCAAGAGTGGTAGTTATGAGATGGAGATGAAAATGTTTAAATTTTCGCACGCATCTGATCACATGGTACACATATTCGGGCTTTAAAGGCCGGAAACTTTCCTTTCTCATAAACAGCATCTATGGTTTTGCGTAGCATTTGCGACTTTCAAAGAAGCGTAGAAAATGCCTCTGAGACGTCCGTGAGCTGAATACCATCAGTTAACGACCGGGAAACTGGAAACTTGAAACGGGTTATGGAACTCTATAAACAGGTTTTGTCGCTGCACCCAATAGCAACTCGTGTTGGCATAATGTGAGTACCATCCAACGTTGTGTCACGTGATGGATACAGGAAAGTCTACGTGCATGCCGAAGAGGAAGTGGTCCCCACAGTTGCACGTCAGAGTTTGCAGACCAACGTATTTTTCAGTTGACTAATTGAGATCCTTTCTCCACGGCACGTGACATCCGAAGCCTGTTACTTCCAGGAGCAGGTGGAAGCATCAGATTGCATCAAGTACAATTGCGTGCCCGGGTACCAGCAACAGATGTACTGTTGACCACTCAACACAGGGCTATACTCCTGGTGTGCTGTCGTTCTTTCATCGTTTGTGGACCATTGTATGGCATCAAGTATTGTACATGGATGAATCTCGTTTCGGTCTGTGGATGAACGACGGCCGTCAAAGGATATGGCTGCGACCCGGAGAAAACTATGAATCAACGCATTTAGCCTAGAGTCGAACCGGTCCTACACCGGGCATAATAGTTTAGAGGAGGGGGAAATAATGTTTGATCTCAAGACGCCTCTGGTACCAATTGACGGCTGATTGACAGAGGACCGCTACAACACACAAGTTGTAGTGCCTGTTGTTTTAACCTTGTAGCAGGAAGCACCTAACACGGTATTCCAGCAAGACAATGCCAGAGTGCAGGTTGCACACCGAACTCTTCACAACCTGACTGGATTTGACATCTTTCCCTGGCTGGCAAGCTCTCCAGATCTGAGTCTCATCGAACATCTGAAGGATTTCATTGGATATGACATGAACCGAGGACAACTGGCGCAAACCGTAGTTGATCTGCGCACACATCAGTGGATATGGCTTGGCAACGGTTACCTCAGGTAACCATCAATGGACTAATTGATAAAATGCCTAGCCCGAATGAGGTTTGTTTTGCTGCACAAGATGTGCACATTAGATACTGAATAAATTAGTTTATAATGATTTTATTTTTGTCTTTATTTTATCATTTGCATACACACCTCACTAATATAGCTCTCGAAATTTGCATGATGCTACGCGTATTATTTCTTGGTGTTCAATTTCACATTTGCGGAGTGTATATATATTCCCTTATTTGGAAATACAGTGGTTTTTAATTTTTCTTTCTTTGGTAAAGCTGGAAATAATTTAGAAATTAACAAGCTTGTTAAAATCATATTTATTCCACTAGAATAATAAATAATATATCCAAATTTAATGCAATAAAATACGCAATAAGACAATATATATATCGTATCTTAATTTTATACTTCTTATTAAGTAACTCAATATTTGATTTGATAAACATCGCATCGTTTCAATATACTTATTATTGGTAAGAGAAATAAATTAAATTTTCAGTTAATATCTTGTGCTTGTGTGTTGTGGTACAGCTCACTTATTGACAACTTAATATATGAAACCTTTACAGGGTGTTTTGATGCGCTGAAAGTATATTTTAGCAATGTAAAACAATACTAAATTCGAGCCACGATCAGGTACCAAGAGTATTAAAAAGAATAATAATACCCGAAACGGAATGAATCTGTTTCCCTAAGCAATTTTATACCATGCAATTTTTATTTTATATTTTCATATATAATTTTATACATTTATATGTAGAAACATTTTTTATATATAATTTTCGGTTTCCTCATTTCATAACTTTCGATTAAAGAAAGTCGAAAAATATTATCACATATTCGTAAAATACACCTAAAAAGTTAAGCAAATTTGAATAATATCCCACACAGCAGAAGGTACCCATCAAAAAGGAACTCACTTTTCTCTTCCATGTTCACATTACTACTTTATAGCCAAACTCCAGTGACAACACTTCTGTTGAAAGCTGAGAAATGAAAATTGAGATTACGAATGTTCACAAAAGAAAGTAATGTGCATATTGTGGCTTTACTAAGAAAAATCTACCACCACTATGCAATGTCACTTGAGGAATGCGAATAAGAAAGACCCACTTTCATATCACTCTATCCGACGTTGAATAAGGTACTTTGAAGAAACAGGTAGTCTCATGTATTATAAATGAATCACCTCTACACAACGTCACTTCAAGAATACGAAAAGGAAGAGTCCGCTTTCAGCGTTGGTATGTTCTAAGTAGATTATCAAACAATGTTTGAGTAGATGTCAAAAAGACATTTTTTCTGAAACCTCTTGTACTCTCAATGCGTAATCACAAGCGCAAAATTGTTGCTGCATTCCAAAGCATTACGCTGTAAAAGATGAAGAACATTAGAACGGGAACCTTGATTCCTTAAGAACCTGTAATTCTTGAGGTATAACTTTACATACGAGTATACGTAAATTTGATTGAGTTATTAATTTATTTATGAGCAATACTTAACGAAAGTGCAAAAACCAATTCCACCAAGGTTCATCCATAAAACTCTTTGAGGAAACAATACCCCGAAACGTATTTATGGATACATTGAAATTGAGCTCCCAATAGCCTGATGTATATGATAGAAATTCTGAATATGAATTCCTTTAGAAATATCTATCTCCTATCGATCCCTCTAAATTGCTTACTCCTTAAGATAATAAGGTATCTTAATTAAAATAATAAGCCATGTTTAATCCAACATGCTTTTGAGCTTACATATGAATGAGATCATTTAAATTTATCTAAACATTTGGAAAATGCAGACATATTTTGCCATATAATAATATTTTTCTGTTTACCTAACACTCGTCAATCAATAAATTGATAGTGTACTTTTTTCTTACTAACGAAATAAAATAAATTTAGCTATTGTTGAGAAAATAGCTCACAAATGTTCTAGTAATATTCCATAATACACACACTCACACATATACACACACACACGTGTGTGTGTGTGTGTGTGTGTGTGTGTGTGTGTGTGTGTGTGTGTGTGTGTGTGTGTAAAGAGATATTTAAACTTTTGAAAAAATGTGCACACTTCTCCGGTTATATTTTTTTTTTCCAAATTTTGTTTTGATAAACTGAAATCTATTTTTCTTTATCGTTCTAGAAATAACAAGACTAAAAACTGTTAGTTTTCAAAGAATAACCGAAGAAATTAGCTTTAAGATGTTTCTTATAAAAAATTTCTGCTATTTATATAAGATACCATTTGAATTTATTAAGACATATTTAAAAGATATAAAAATTTATAGAAGCTGAGCTCTTTTAACATCAGATTTATTCTTTTCAAAGAAAAGATTAGTTGAAACACACTTACAGAAGGAACACGTTAAGAAAATTATTTTTAGAAAGGAAATGAAACTTTAGAGCTTTCGTTTTCTTTATTCTTAAAGGTTTCTTTTTGAGCCAATAAAAGTGATTCCCAGTTGTCCAGTTGGGCGAACAATCTAGTCCGAGTACTTCGTGGTTGACTACTTTATAAATCCCGCGAAATGCATCATAATTTTTCTGAACTTCAAACACTAGTAAATGAAAAACAAATTTGGTTTCTTATTTGTCTTAAATTTAAAACTAATATTTCAATTTTATATACAGTTTCGTAGATAAAAATAATACTAGAAATTTATAATTCTTATATTTTTGTTAAGTGAAGGAAATATATTTATAGGCTTACTTAAAAGCTATTAAAATATCAATTAAATGATTGTACAATAAAATATTAAATTTTCTTGCAATACGAGTTCATCTATTTTACACATGAGAACATTATTTAAGTGCATTAATAACTGATTTCAATTTATATTTTTGTTTAGTGTCTTCTCATTTGATGAACCAAAAGTAATTAGTAAGTATTACAATCGATAACGGGACTCATACAGAACACTTGAAGGCTATCCTACAGGAATGACATTCTATATATTTTTCACAGTGAAAGTGTACTGCTTTTAATCTCAGCTTACAAGCATTAATAATAAAATTCGTTATTTTTCAGGAATAAAATGTAGCCTGAAAGATGCCAGGAGACATGGAATGTCTTTTAAGAGGTATATTTTACTATATTATCCATAAAAATTATTTAAGTATTTATGTGTTGCTATGGTATATAAAAATACTTGCATTATTAGCCAACACAGTCCACAATTAGAACCTGGATCCTAGCAACTGAACTTCATTCTTACACAACCCCAAAACATGCACGATTTGTTCCTGTTTGCATTATCCTATCAGACTCCGAAGTTCCTCTGGTGAAATGTAATCCATGTATTTTATTTTCAAGATTATAAGAAGGCATGTATTAATAATCAACTAAGTGATAGTTAACTTCTGGCTGTGGAAAAGGAAGCCAGTGTGTGTCTGTATGAAATACTGTCTTTATAACAGAATCTGTGTTGGGATACTAAACGCGCTTCTGCTTCATAAAATGTATACTTTTTGTTGTGGTATTCACTCAAAAAATATTTAAATTCCCTCTAGGCCAACAGTAGGAAAGGCATTTTCCTTTGATCCATTTCTGAGATCAATAGAACAGGGTAAACAACAAAAGAGTGACGTCTTTGTTTCATCCTTTGGTCAATTTCGCATCCAAAATAAAACTTAAACATAATTTTAATTAAAGTAGTCGTTTTTTCATCTGCGTGGGCAGCTTACAAATATACCACAAATATAGTAAAAACTGTCCCTAGAATTAACATGTGAGGCATTTTAAATGTGTCAGTTCATTAAATGCGATATACTAAAGGAAGATAGAATCTTCATTATGTCATAATGCATTATCAAACGTATCTCAGTGTCATCCAGATGTATTACATCACTCATTTCCAGGATCATTTGTTTATAGAAATAAGGCATTTTAAAAGGTAATATTTTAATATCATCTCATATATTTAAACACATATATGAATATCTCGGGGAAAAAAAAGTTTTATTTTCTTTTATTATTAGTTTCTGAACTCACAAAGAAATTGAATTTTTTTTTTTAATTCTATAGAAAAAAGATTTTTAGAGAATATTTTACTTCTATGTGATGAAACTTTTTTTTGACTTATTTGATGAATTTTCTTAATTAAATCAATTGTCAAATTCTATATGCATAAGGAGAGGTATTAAAATCTAATTCATATTTAATGAGGAATTAAATATTTCTTAATTAATTTTTTTCATTTATGTACCTCACCCCGTTTATGGTCTTTAGGAGCTATTGAAATTTGGAAAATGATTTAATAACATTTTTGATAATTTTTCAATTACTTCAACGTGCATTTATCATTAAAACTGACATTAAATGTATCAGCTTTACCATTAAAGAATTCTACATATGTATATAAAATTGTAACCAATTTCTAACGAGCTAGTAATTCTAATATAAAAAATACATATTTGCTCTATTTTTAATTCGCTATTCGTCTTACTATTTTGATGTCCTTAATTTTAATTTTCTATTCATATTTTATTCATTAGTTCCTAAAACAGACTATTTTTATAGTAAAAATTGTTATGGATTTCAAAAAAATGGCATCAAATTAAATTAAATATGTTATTAAGGAACTTTCATAAAGGTATTAGTTATAATAATTATCACTATTATTATGAACTCATAAACAGGAAAAATTGATTATTTAAAATATTTTCATCAATAACAAATGTAACATAACTTTTAAATATATTTTTAATTAATAAATAAAATACTTTTCTTTGGAATTTATCCTAAGCCCATGGATAATATATTCATAATTAATTTTTAAATCAAAATGAAAAAAAATATTAATAATAAAATGTTTACTAAATTTTCTTCTATATTTCATTCCTTTTGAATTGTGATTTAAAGCTTATTACAGATTTAGTAAAATTTCTTGAATAAAAATTCTTTGAAATAGAATTTTTTTAAAAAATTATTTTAACTGAATCACATTTCAATGTAGAAGAATATGGAGAAAACGCTGTTTAGATTCATAAAAGTCATTAATCTTAAAAGTGAATATCGATTTTTTTAAATGTAGTTTAGGTAATGAAATGAATACCAATTATTTTACCATTAGAAAATTCAGAATATTCGACATTAGATTCTTATCATTTTAATTTAAATTTGAGTGTAGTATCTTTTCTAGAATTTATCAGTATAGCCTTACGTTTCCGACCGACACTTATCTACACATTTTAGTTTTGTTACCCTAATATTCAGGACACTGTGTGTAAGTAGATTGTAAAATATGTACATAGTTTAATTGTTATCTTATAAGTAAATGTAGATTTTGGTATCGATCTAATGTTTGTAGTCATATGATCTCAGCAAAATTTTGAGAGTTATGAAATCTAATTCTCAGGAGGGTTCATTATATTTTTTATTTATAAGTTACTTTCTCTTAGATCGATAAATTAATTACATTATTCAGTGTTAGGATGGAGGCTTTTCAAAATAGTTTTAACGAATAACATAAAATATTTGAGAAACAACCAATTTCTCGAAGGCATACATTTTTATTCGATTCTTAAGTGTGGACAAAAAAAGGATGTTTCAATTTTGGACTAATGTAGGTTTCCATTCTACACCAATATCTTATTCTATCTAGCTAATTCTTTGCTTTTTAATGAAAATGAACCCTTTAATTTAAATAAAATTTTATGCTGTGTGAAGTAAGTACTTAGAAACTGAGTGAAATGAAAAAAGTGTAGAAAGGAAAACCTCTTTTTTTTGCTATTGAATAGTGGACTTTTAGCAGGTTATTTTTTTTTCTAACGAAAAATTACCATTTTATTAAATCTATCTTTTTCAGTTTTTTAAGAATATTAATTCTAAGTTAGTGAACAAAAAAATCGTCTTGTAACATAAAAAGGATTTCATTTTAAAAAGTAATGTTCGCTCATTCTTTTTTATTATTTTGAGTTCTGGACCCTTATGAAATTTTTAATATTGAAGGGAAACTTAA
The DNA here is from genome assembly GCA_019974015.1 of Nephila pilipes. Lineage (NCBI taxonomy): Eukaryota > Metazoa > Arthropoda > Arachnida > Araneae > Nephilidae > Nephila > Nephila pilipes. The sequence continues at coordinate 51,663 of BMAW01015503.1, forward strand.
TGTCTAACAGAAAGAAAAGAAGAAAAATTCTAAAAAAAAAGGAAATGTTACAGTTTCAGAGATTGAAATATTATTTTAAGTAAGTAGATAGTTAATTGCAAATTTAGTATGTTATTATATACTTTAGCGGTAATAAACTAATTTATTTCTTCTCATGGAGCAATTTAATTAATATTGATCTTGATATTTAAAGCAAATAATAAAAACATCCATAAATTATACACATAAATTCATTATATAATTGACTAAATAAAAGTGAACTATGTCTAACTAAAGGTGAAGAATGACATAATAATTCTAAATTCTTACTTCTTATAACTCGTATAAAGGTTATGTAGGAAACAATTCGAATATAACACTGTATCCAAACCCGATATCGATGGGTTTTTTTGAAGGATATTTCTAAAAAGGAATTCTAGATCCAAAAATTCTATTTTAGAAGTATGCTTCAAATTCTTGATTGGTTCAGTTCAAGATAATCAGTAATGATAAAGTAACAACATAATTCATTATCGTATTTTTTTTATATTTATAATTGTACTTGCGGAATAATAAAGACATTTTTAACCATTGTTTGTTAGAATTAAAAACTATTTTGAATTTAAAACTATTCAATTCCTGAATTTCTTTAGGAAAAATAGTCAAAAGAAAGGGGCCATCTTTGATAACTACTTCATTCTCAGCTCAGCTGGATAAATTTCGATGATGATGAGAATAATTGATTATAAACGTCGTAATAAGAAGAAACACGAGGACTGTTGGTGACGAATCTTGTAATACTGAACCGCACTCAAGTGACAAAGATGACTCTGTACTGGCACCTCTCTTAAAACTTTCACCCCGCCCCAACGGGAGAACTTGGAGACTTGACTACACTTAAATTGCATTAGCCTCATTATACGGAGTTCTTTAGTTGCATCAGGGCTCTCACTCTCACTTCTACGAAAGCAATGTTTGTTCCGAGCTTGCATCCAAAGATAAATTTAGAATCAGTGTTAAATCTTTCAAATGCAAATAACTGATGGTGTGAATGGATTGATTAACTAATTTCACATAAGAATTTGAATTTTGACTGGATGACCTGAGAATTTGAAGTTAATGGTCTAAATAACTTCTGTGGGAAAATGTAATTCGTGTAAGATCATTAGTTCCGCTGATATTCGGGAACCACTGTTTGGGTGATATGATACAGTCTATTTTCCCACGAAAATGGTTCACTTGTTTTTCATATTTCTAAACACCACAAGAAATTTTACCAGATAATTAAATATTCTACAACATTGTACGGCCTTCAAAGTTTCCGCGTAGTTCAATCATAGTTTCAGAGTTTATTATCTCTGAACTATGAATTTTTTGATTGATTGATTGTTTTTTAAAGTCGCATTTATAAGAAATATAATTGATATTAGCAATAGGCTTCGTAATTTTCAGCATCGGTATAGTAATTATGATGATACCAAAGTTGGCACCTCTCTCCAAATTCTTATATCATTCCAAATAAACTTTAGAAAGGAATTGAATGAAATGTTAGGAAAATAAGGTTTTTAGACATGAAGAATCTAAATATGTAACAGTATTTAAGCGATGTTATTCATTTTAATTACATAATTGTATTTATTAGTTCTTATTTTGCATAATAACCGTGTTTTTTTTTAATATTTTAAGACTAGAGATAATTATATATTGTTCGGTTGGGAAAGAACTATGAAAAGTGATGAATAGAGATAGTATTATCTTTAAGACTTTGAGATATTAATTGAAATTTGAAACATTGAAAATTTATTTAAATCCCCCGTAACTTACAAATTTATAAGCAAAAATTGACAAAATTTGAGATTTATTCTGATTTTTAGATGATTAATTTGATACAGGAAACATTGATATCTATAATTAGATTATCCATTGTGGGAAGGTATTCACAATGTAAATTAATTTCATGAAGTAAACAATTAACACGATTATATACTTTCATTTAGACCATTAACATAGATACCAATTTTGCTCACATGTGATCAAAACTGAATATTTAGGGAGCTTTCTGGACAAATTTCCGAATATAAAAAATTTATTTATTTTAAAATTTCTGAGAATAATTTGCTGTGAAATTACAAGAAACATTTCATAATTCCAAAAGATTATTTTCCCTCAACTAAAAATACTTAAATTTGTAAGCTCTAATTTATGCAAATTATAACTATATTCAACTTTATTTATGAATGCATTTAATGATTATTTTTTCTATGCAACGGACTCAAAGATCTAATTTATCAAAACGTCCTTCTCGGTGCTCAGTTCTTATTTAAATGTACAAACATTTATCATTTTTTCTTTGTCTTATGTAATATCATATGATATTTGATATGAGTTATTCTTAAATTTTGAAGACTTTTGTAATAGTTAATTATTCTTAATTTTAAATCAAACTTGATAATGTCAAAATGAAAATATTAAAATAGTTCATTAATATAAAATAAAACTATTATGTAAAATAAACAGATAATTCAAAATGTATAACACACAATAAAAAGAAATAATTGATACTAAACCATGCATATATTCTTTTTAAGGTAATAAAATATTTTATTTTTATGTTATAAAAAGTAACATGTAAGTGAACCATTTCAAAATAATAAAAATGTGTTGAAATACTGTAATCTCGTTTTAAGTAATTCTTTTTCAAAAAAAAAAAAATCTTGAAAATGCTTAGCAAAGAAATCAGAGAACTTAAATGGGATGTTTTATGAAACCTTAAGAGCATTGAATATCAATTTCAGGTTAATTAAATTTAATTCAGAAGCTATAATTTAATTACACACAATAACACTTTTTTTCAAAAAATAAGAGTAAAAATTCATTTAATTTTTGTTGAATTGTTATCTATGTGATGGCTGAAAACTTTGAGTTTAAAATGATTTAAGGTCATATTTTTAGTACAATTTGTTCTTACACACGTTAATTTAAATATCTAATAACTTCTGAGAAATTATCAATTTTTTCTAGGTCAAACGTTAGTAATAACTTTCGAAATTTAAATAGAAAACAAATGTCACTGTATTTACCTTTTTAAAATATTGATATTTTACATTATAAACTTTTCGGATGCATCACAAATAAAAAAATAGTATTTATCTTTCATAGAATTAAATGAAAAAAGTAAAAATATTTATTTAAAAATTATTCCGGGGAACATAAGATATTGGATTTGGATCTGAAAATTAAAGGAATTACTAGTTATAACATTTATTGTAATTATCAAATAATTTATTTTTATTTAGAAAACAATCTCCAATATTTGTTAGCATTTTAATTAGGAACGACTTTTTGTTGAAAGAAAACGTAAAATATGTTACCTAAAGGAAATAAATCGTAATAATTCACATATCATAGGGCCGTGGTAGCTTAGTGGTCAAGGTCGTGAACTAGCGGCAGGTGGTTTTCGTTCAGTCGCGGGTTCGATCCTTGGCCGCCAAAGACCCACCGTGTAGCCGGGGCTGCTGCACGTTAAATCAGTTCGGTGCCCAAAGTCCTCCCGTTGGCGTGGTGTGGATGTTAGGAGAGGGGGGTGCCAGCTCAGGTATCGTCACTTGACCGTGGTTCAAAATTGCGAGGTCCTTCGCCAGTACCCTTCGTGTTGCTTCAAGTGCGACGTTAATAAAAACAAAACTAAGCTAACACATTTCATAATAATTTATCTTTACAGCATTGAAACAGTTGTAGTTAATTTCTCAAGGTAAAAATAAATTATAGCGCATTAATAAGAATCAAAAACTTTTTTGAAAGAAAATATATAACTCGAAGTTTTTAATTAAATAAGTATCACATTTTATAGTGACTCCGAAATTACATGTTCTATAAATATTATCGTATTCTGACTCCAAAATAAAATGTTCAATAAATATTATGTTTTTTGAGTGAAGGTAATAGTTTCAAAAATACGTATATTTAAATATAAATAAATAGCTAATTACACAAATTATTTTTATCTTAAGTGATACAAAATTTGACTTCAGAAATATAATCCTTAAGTTTGTACAAAATAAGATTCTATACGCTTTAAGATGATTTACCAGATAATTATTTTACAGCTTTCAATTGAATATCTTGAAATAAATTGATCATTTCAATAAGTTAAATTACCTGTTCCGATGGAATAAACTGAATTTTTTGTTATAGGACGTGTCTATTTTTTGTATCATTTCACGACAATTTAAATATAGATATTACTCAGTATTTAAACTAAATAACAATACTCAGTAATGGTCTCACACAGTATTTAAAAAAAATAACGAATTGTCATCACACAGAGAAAGATATTATTAACATGTCACCCACATATCTGACATGAAAAAAAATTTAACAGTTCGTTTAGAAAAAAATATTATAAACATTAGCTTAATATGTTTCCAATGACATTTTGAAGAAAAATACCGATTATAATTTTTCCATTTTCTTCAGTAATCCAGATCACTTCAAGGTGGTACAAAATGGCAGCCTTGATAAATGAATGTTTAAATTCTTTTCGGAAGAAATTCCTTTTTCTTTTTCGTACTTTTCTTCTTTGCCATATTTCTTTGCAACCAAGACTCAGAGAAAAGACACCGAACGGAAACATTAAAGTTGCTCCGTCGGAATCTCTCTCAGAGACAATTAAATAGCACCTGTTTGACAGGTTAATTTTACTTGAAATATGACACGCCAGCAGTTTTGACATGTTAACTGCTCGAGGTTGTCTTTTGGGGAGATACTGAAAAATACAAAACTCAACTCAACTATCCTCGATACATGAAAATATTGAAACATTTTAAATTGTTGATTTATTCACCTTTGTTTTTAAATTATCCTCTAAAAAATAAAATATGCATAAAACTAGTATGGGAAAATGAATATTAATCAGTTATTATTTGTTTCAATGAAATTAGAACTGATACACTGATAAGAATTTCAATTATTACAGTGAAGCTAAAACTAGACAAAAAAAAAAACCTTTAGGATATCACTAATGTTTCCTGAATATTTTTACATAATAATCTTATATATACATTGACTTGTGTATATACATATTTAAGCAATTTTATTTTAACTTCCAAATTAACTAGTAATCATATTTTGTCATGTTTATATAGAAAGATAAAGAAAATTTGTTTTTGGAAATATGCGTAGCACACACCTAGAACCTAGCATTTATTTTAAATTCATTGAAGTACATTTATAATTTTTTTTCTAAGAGTTAGAAATATTTATTTCATATTTTTTATTTCTTTAAAAGTAATTTTCGTGAAGAAATATTGATTGGGTGGATATTAAGAAATTTGAGAATTTCTCACAAAATGTTTATTTTATTAAGATCTTTCCAGCTATATATGATGAACAGCAGGTGTGTTTAGTTAGGGTTTGAATTATATTTCCTATTTCTGCGTACAAAAGTAATTTAAGGTATGTATTTATATTAAAATTATAAGATATTATAATTAAAATTTGCTGGCATTTTTAGAATATTTTCAGACATTTTTTTCCTACTACTAAGCTTTCTGAAATAAATAAAAGTACCCCCTTAAGGAAAGTAAATTAGTACCTTATTTTAAATTAATCTCTAATCAGATGAATTTTGTATGAGATTCACATATTTTTGTAGGATGTCTTATAATTCAAGCTAATGAAAATGTAAGGAACTTGTAACTTAAAGCTGAACCTTCTACTATAAACATATTTTTGAATTAATACATAACCATCAAACTTAATGTAAAAACTGCCTAATATAAAATAGTTCAGATTTAAATTAATTTTTAGGATATAACTGCGTAATCATATTCAGTTATTTGCATATTTACTTTGCAATTAAGGTTCAAACAGTATGCAGAAAGTTTTTCTAGGAAGAAATTAAAATATTGTTTTATATTTTTTTCTCGGATTTCATATTTACTATGGATGAAAATATTTTAATGATATTATTGACAATGGAATGTTAATTTGCCAATTATCTGCGTAACATGCTAAATAATCATTCAAAAATTTATATCAAAATTTTGAAAAAAAGAAGCGTTTGTATGTTCTAATATTTCATTTTGATTTCTGAAAAGCAAATGTTAATTTTGCATTATTATTCTTATATTTCTGTAACTTTTAATACCTAAATCATAAGAATTTGACCAATTTAGTAAGTGTAATAATATTTCTATTTAAAATTTAATCATATATTAAATTCATTAAAATACCTTTTGTATAACGTAGATTCTTATATATTATATTTTCAATTATATTTCAATTAAATATATACTATGAATTTCATTCATTTTCAAAAAAATCATTCATAAAACATGAGAAAAGTTTCGTTTTTATATTAATATTGTTTTTTTTTTTTCTATTTCAAAAATGTACATATTTGAAGTTGAAATCTGCAAATATTTTCGCGTTTTCTCTAATTTCATTCAAATTAATTTAATATCTCAAAAACAAATTCTTAATAAATTATTTCTATTTATTAATAAATAAGAAAATTATATAATTTTCTTGCTGAAAGCCTTATTTTTAGCGCATCTTTTATTTAATTAAATTAATAATCGAAATTGATCTAAAGAAAAATATTATTTCGCTAGATCAATTAAATAATTACGTTATTAATTTTGATTGTTAAATATTTGAGGACATTCTTCAATATTATGTGCTGGAAATATTTGCTTCAGAATGCAAAAATATGAAAATCATTTAAAAGTACAACTCATTTCAATTAAACTGCAAGCCAGGAGTATGATATTTAAGAAATTGGTTATGATTTGATTAGTAAAATTCTGTTGTTCCATAAATCTTTTGATTTCTATTAATAAGAATAAAATGCTTGGAAATGCTTTTCATTTTATCATTTAGTTCTTTGATAAATGTACAAATTTACTCTATCAATAGAAATAAAATGTAAACTTCAATAAATTACATCTTCTTTACGTTCCATAAAACAACACCATCCTGTACCAACATGTATAGGATGTTTTCGATGTACTTTTTCTCAAAATCTGTTACAAGTTTGAAATTTTTTATACAAGTAAAATATATCTTTTTTAATTTACTAAAAATGAGATTTTAGATTATTTTGGACTTTTTTTTAGTTTAAAAAAATATTATAGTAAACATAGTCAAATTTCAATCTTTTCTCATAAAAAAAAATGCAAAAATTATATTTTTTTCATTTTTTTGCAAAACGCTCATTTCAGTATACATTAACAAACCTTGTGAATAGGTTCTACAAATATTACACATATATGAGCAGTTGTGTTTTAGAAAAGGTACATTAAACATGAAAAATTCACATTTTGAGAAAAAATGAATATTCTCCCTTTGTCGAGGCGTTTCATTGCCTGTATCATGTAGTCATCAGGTTCAATGTTCATTTTTCTCAAAATTTGAAGTTTGGACATATTGTCTATGTTGAACGAAGGTACAGAATCATATGTACCTAAAGAGAGAGCTTCTGTATATGCAAATGTTTTTTTTGCTACACAAGACCATAAAATGTCATTTACACTTTCATTTGGGTTTTGGGTACAGGCATACAAATAATTTTAATAGCTGTAAATTTGAAAAATCTATAAGAAATATGTCTCATAACCTCCACCAGAGAAATAAGTAAACTGTTTTTATGATGGTAAGTTTTCCAAAGCAATTCTGCTTTCTTAAACTTGCACCATGTATTGCCATCTGATGGACAAAATCTATGCTGAACTGTTTCATCAGTGGACAGTTTGTGTATATATATATTGCCCACACGGCTTGTCGCACTCCTTTTACACTGGACAAATTGCTTCGTATGGCTAGTTTGTAACATGTTTGCACACGGTTAATTTCTGTCTGTCAGCTTGCTTTTTCCAAACAAAGGTTTTTAGCCTAAAAGCTTTTGACCTCTCGTCATTCTTTCAAGCGCCGAAGACGTGTCTCCATTGGACACGCAATGTTTTGATAATAGTTTGACATCAATAGCTTTGAATATACTTGCACTTGTAACGGTCACTACACCATTCAACGAAAGAAACGTCGTTTCTGACATCTGCCATCAACCAAAACAGCAATGTCTTTTTCAACGTAATTTTCATCAAATGCTTCACGAACAGCTTCTGTCATACTCTTTTCGTCAGTTTCTCTACCTGCTTGTTGTAAAGTAGTATTAAATTTTGAAAATTGAGTTGTTGGTGGTGGAAGATTCATAATACCACTAAACATTAATGCAGATTTATTCCCTTTCCCTATGCATCGCATGGATTAAACTAATATATTATTTACTTCATAATTATTTTTACACTGCTTTGAATTAAAGCATATTTATATTTACAAGAAGGACATTCTAAATCAAATTGAACAAATTCACCATGTGACGGCAGCCCATTCCTGGTTGTCTCTTGTGCCATAGCTAAACTCAGTGTTTAAAGGCTAAGAATCAATAAGTCGATCAAAGAGATGTTAGGACAATAATTACACAATTTATTATCCGTTTGTTAATATAACAACAATTATAAATGCTCTCCCGGACAAGGGCCTTAACTATCTTAACTCAATCTACCAGTAATAATCTAACTGACTCTTACCACTAAGCCTTCCTCGACTTCAAGCATACAATAACCAGCTGATAACTTGAGAAATTCTCGGCTCCGACATCAACTCCGACTCTGGAACAATTGCTGAACACTGGAATTACTCAATCTCAACTTCTCAAGCCATTCAACCTCTACTTCAATCTCTCTTTCGTCATCTGTATCACGAATCGCAGTCTGAGTTTATATATTTCCTAATTCTCCTGCTTTACTTCATTTATACTTGCTTTATATAATCACATTTCATTTTTGGTTGGGCAAAGGTTGTTTAGCAAAAGCAATCAATATTAATTAAAAGTCCTCAAGGTTAGTGAAGAGAAACCGCGAATAGCCCAACGTTACAACCACACTTTTTCTCATGTAGTAACAATCAAAATGCTGGTTTTAAACAGTTTAAACATTTCACAGGTTTAAACTGTTTAAAACCAGGATTTCAAAATTCCTGGTTTTCAAAAAATGCACAGGCTAAAAGATTGATAACCATCATAACGTTTTTGAAACCAGAGTAAGCATCATTCGAATATGATGTATAAATAATTGTAACTTTCTTTCCACTGGCTGATACATTTATCCATTCCTTGAAATGGTTTGCTCCATCATCACAATTTCCTGTGGGCGAGTCGTTAGATTCATTCACTGTTTCACATCTGCCTTTATTAAAATTTCCTTTCCTCTTTTTAAAAAGTCTTGTCTTCTGTCAAGACATGATAAAATTTTTGAAAATAACAAATATTTGGAACAAGTTACCAAAATATTTTGATACAAATACAAAATAGAAAGAACAAACTTATGTTCGATCTAAAACGAACTAATGCAAGTAGGTACAAATATCTATCCGTCACAGATACAGTGAAACTTCTTATGAGCTATAGCAAAAAAATACATCTCATTTTTATGATGAAATCAAAAAATAAATTCATTTAGAGTCACACATTGAGCTATCGTCCAAAAAGGAAGTGCATTGTATACATTATTTGCCTTTTAAATGGGCGTGGCCACATTTCAATGCTTATTTAAAACTAAGATCTTTAAGCTTCTAATTATCGAAGAGATAAAAAATATAAAGTATCTTTAGAAAGATGAAATTCTATACAATTTGAAAATGAAAAAATCTCAAATCATTCTTTTTTGAAGATTTTGACGTTCTCATACTCCTTAAAAACCCGTTTTATTTCTACTTGACTTTTAATTAAGTTACAATTAAACTAAATAAATCAGTCATTACAGACAGTGCAAAGAAAATATAGCGTAGCTCATAAATATATGTACAAGTTTCATAATCAAGATTTAATTAAAATATAATTAATAAAAGAAAAACAATAAAAAAGTAAACCACTATAACACTTTATTACATTCCAGTACATCACATAAAGTTAACATTCTTTTTCATAGAAAAAGTTACAGCATAAATACACTGTTACAAATAAACACTAAGGAAAATTAAAACGGTACACAAAGAAGGGAGTTTCTAATTTAAATGAAACTTAATACACATAATTATACAAATTAGAGATTCACTTGATCACCTAATCATTACAAATGAACAAATACAGTGCGAACAATTAGAAAATGCAGTGCAACTTCACTAACGTGTTTCACCATCTCCTTCTGCAATACATGCAACAGCAGTGGTCCGGCATGAAGTTGATTAAACGTCGGATGATGTTCTCAGGCATATGGGTCCACAAATCTTAAACAAAATTCTATTATCCTTTCCTTTTTTTTTTCTTGTACATCTCGTGCTTCTATAGCTAAACTTCTTTTATACGGCCTTGAAGGTAACATATATCAGTCGTATCATCGAAACAAAACTCACCTAAACATGGCAGTGTCATCTCCTTTTTACCGGCTAAATAATGAATATGTTACGTAAATAATGTCGTGCAAAAATTAGGTGCAACTTTCTGGGCTATCCATATTGAATTTCAATTCAATGAAAAAAACAGCTAATCATTCATCTTTCCAATGCATGCCCTCGTAATTCGTACTTCAAAGAATTCACGTCTTTCTATAATGCGTTTATAGCATTTTTGTTTCCCATATACTATGATAAATATGGAGTTTTCTTGCTTATAAGACAATGAGCTGAAATTTTCGACATTTAAATGGTTAAGTAATTGGCAATTTGATGGGCATACGTTTTTAAAAGGTTTTCTAGCATTGTAACTTTCTCTGGGTCCAAACTTTAAAAGCTTTCTTCTCACATTTTAAAGTTCTCATTTGAGCTGAAATTTATTATACCCGATCTTTTTGGATAACAATACGATAATTTAGTTATAATTACTAAAGATAAATTTAGTAAAACTAATTATTTAAAGAATTTAATATTACTCCCAGTTTCTCACCAAGTCTCCAAAATGGTCACCAAAAATCCATCATTTAATAATTTATCGTTTGCTTAAATTTTAATTATACGTAACTGGTATAGTATTCAATTTAATAATTTATTATTTGCCTTAATTTTAGATACATTTAGCTTAAATATATTCAAATTAATAACAATTTATCGTTTCCTTTAATTTTAATTACATGTAGATTAATTGATTAACATTATGCTTAATTAAGCAACACCTTTGTAATAGTATTTATTTTTAAATGATAAATTTAATAAACATCAAATAATGAAATAAATTATTAAAACTAATTATTGAATAAATTCAAATGGACTCAATGTTTCCTTTTGCACTTAAAATTTATGATATAAAATTTATGTTACGTTAAGTGTGTAGTTTGACAAAAAAAAACCTTGTCCAAAAAACTCGTTTTTTATCGATGTAATTTTATTTTATTGTAAATAACTCCCAAAAGCTGTCTATATTATCGTCGAGATGATATCATTGCTCTCCCAGTTTGCTACCGTATTGTAGATATATCACGTTGTAGAGAGATGTATATATAATAGATTTATTAGGCTTCATTGTGTGTATTTGTTGAGAAATTTCCGAAACCTTTGTTTTTTACCACTTTAAACGCCGAAATTATATTTATTAAGGATGTGAGAGCACAACTTTGCGAGATATAGAACAATAAACTTCAAATAGAAACACTAACTAATATTTTATATCAACAGGAATGAATGGAAAAGTACTTAAAATATGTAGATTTTCAAACTCTGAACTTGTCATTTTGATTTTTTTAAAGTTGTTTATATAGTTTTAGGAAGCATGTTTTGTTCCCATACATATTTACCTTATAAATGCAAGTGAAATTTAAATTATTTTACTTTTATCTCCATGATATTATACATATAATTTATTGTGATATTTACTATAAAATAATCACATTATTTAGGGATTATAGGATCAATGACTTCTAAGTAAACGTACAATAATATAAGTACACTTTTCGAATTCTTTGTAAAACAAATTCAAGGAGTCTTCAAGAACACATTATAATATTATTTTTCATAAAATAAAAGTTATTCAAAATATAAGAGGTAAACAATTTTAAAAAGTACAATATCTTCTCAAATTTTGAGTATAATGTATATAATATAGAAGAGAAAAAAATTAACCGAAATATAAATTTCTCATTTAAAATATTTTGAACAAGAATTCGAATAGTGTTTGTTTCGTAAAAACGTTATCAATTTTCTTCACAAATTACATTTCAATATAATACGACGTTTGCAAAGGTATTATGGCTTTAAAATAAAAAGAAAAGTTCTTTATTCATCATAAAATTAAAGAATTATTATAATGATAATATGGAGGTAAATTTATGAAAACTTTTGATATAGTGCATTACTTTGAAAATCCGTCAATAAATAGGAAGGACCTTTACATAAGAAATGAAGTATAAAAGTATGTCTTAATAAAACATTCCCATTTAAGTGTTTGTAAGGAACACTTAGTATTTTTTTTAATTGCTTTGTTCCTACAATTTAAGTCATGCTGTTTTTTTTAATGATTTGCCTTGTATTTATAAATACGTCCTCTTAGAAATATCTTTGGAATATGACCAAATCTTCTATAGTTTTTCTAGAATTCTAAGTATCCAAAACAGTAAGTAACACTTTCATGTTAGCTCTAGTAAGAAAAAATGATTAAACCTAAAAAAGTTGTTTGTATGTATTAGGGAAAACAAAAAAACAAATTTTTAACAACTTGATACAGTTCATATCGTTTAACATCAGGGACTGTCAGGGTTATGCTAATACTTTGACTCAGAATGACTCGTACAAGAAAGGGGAGGTTTCCTCAACAAACACTTGGAATGAATTATTTAAAAACAATTTACTTTAAAGTCATTTGCTTTAACAGGAGGGTGTAATTAGATCATATGATTGATCTTGTTTTTTTTTTCTAAATTTTCATCTTTCACTATTATGTTCTGCTGTATTCTTCTGGTCTTTTGGATTTTGAAAAAAATCTCGATTTCGTTTCCTTTTCTTTTCTTACAAACATAATTGGGCTAATTTTTAAACATACATTAATTTAGAAATTAGTTAAATTATTTTCAACGTTTTGATAAAATTAGCGAAAGTACTTACAGGTTTTGAAATAAACAAGTACATTTCTGCTGTATTTGAAGCTTCAGGAGAAACCATAGGAAAGTATTGTTGACGTTGTAATCAGAAACACACATATTCAACATTATAGTAAGAAAATAAAAGATTTTGAAAGTGAAAATAAAATATTTATTATAATTCTCTATTAGCGTTTATTTCCCCTTAAAATTCAAATTAATATTTACATAATTTGTATCGTGCTACTGATTTTAAGATGTATGAAATTTTTTTTTTATCAAGGTACATATTTACAAGCTATTCGATAGAATCCCAGGCTCCATGATTTATGGAAGTAATAAACATGAATAATTATATGTATACGATAATTTTAAAATCCAATACAATATGCTCAAATAAGCATTAAAATACATTAAACATTATTCATTAGAACTTAAATTGATTGCAATAAATAAAAAAAAGTTTGGATTAATTAACTTTCTCTTGAAATCCAGAATAATAATAATCTTCCAACATTTCTCGCTCTCGTAACTTCAGGTACCTGCTGTATTATTTACTAAAGAAAAATGTCAAGAAATATAATTTTGATAGTAATAACTCCAATGATTAGAAGTTTTAGTAATAACTCCAATAATTAGAACTTTTAGTAATAACTCCAATAATTAGAA
>BMAW01015505.1:0-44138 GCA_019974015.1 Nephila pilipes
TTATTGGCTGCATATTGCTCACGATCTATACAAATCACATAAGCTATGTAATGACTTCAACTTAAATTTGTAAATAATTTCAATTGAAAAATAATTTAATATTCTAATTTTCCAGTTTTCTAAAACTCAAAAGTAAAAGGTTCTCATTTCTCTTTTCTAATCCACCCAAAATATTAAATCTTTTATTTATTGGCATCACGCGTCTGTAAAATCTAAGGTTGAATCAAATCCATCACAGTCATAATCTGTCGGAAATAATCCCTATACTAGACTGATAGACGTTATCAATATCCCTCATTATCTTTCATCTTATACTGCGTGATTTGGAAATATCCCTGAAAATCCCCAATAAGGCAAATAAACACGTACGGTAATAACTCATGCCCTTATGCTTTCTGTTGTAATCGAAACGCAGAGCAAAGGTCTCTTGTCTTTTCCGTTTTAATGATGATTACTTTACGTCTTCTCTTAGACATATTTTGAATAGAAGTGCCCCTTATTCTATGGGACATACTAAAATATTTTATTTAATTAGAAATTCAGTTGTAATCTAATCTTAAGTAATTTCACATATAAAATTAGTAACCATAGTACCAGGAAGTTATTTGAAATTAAAAGTAAAAGGAAAATTTTAATGAACAAAATTCAATTATAGTAAAATGTAATGAAATGATGGACAGCATTTGTACTTACGAAATGTTTCTGAAAATAACTGTTTAAAATCATGTTGTGGGCAATTTTTCCCAATGAACACATTAAGTAACTTTCACTGTCGGTAAGATTTATCATAATATAACCATTTTTAATTGGGAAGTATATTTAAGGCATTTTGTAGAGTTTATATCACATTTTTCCTATTCTTTCTTCGTCTGCCTCTACTGCCTCTGAGTTATTTTTGGGACAGCTCACATCAACTGCAGTTTAAACGTAGGTTTCATGTCGTTATTGGTGTCTTCTAGTACATATTTTCATTGATTTCTGTTTATTTTACATTGGCACGACTTCTTATCGTCAACCGATTCATTTTCATTAGTAATATTTTCACTGGCAGGGCACTGAGACTGGAATTCTTAAACCTGCTTCCTATTGGTCCCTGTCTTGATTACTTCACAATTGCTATCACCCTGAACTGAAACAAAGTAATCGGATTTTAAATTTTTGAATATCATTTTGAATGCCAACGTGCCTTTCTCCAATATAACACATCAATCAATAACTCCCGAGACTAACATTGGAAACAACATTTTGCAAATTTTTATTCATCAACATACCTTTTGTTTATCAATTAGGGTGATACAATCGTTCCAATGCTTTTCCAAATCTTTTTCCGCAAGAAATCTTTGTTATGAGGTAAATATGATAAACAGCTTGAATCATCGACTCGTTGTTGTTTTGTTCCATCAAATGAAAGCAATTGTGGCACCCAATTGAAAAACTTTTCACTTCCCTCAAAACTTTTTCAGTAAATACACTTCCATATGATATCTGTGTCATTCAATCTCTAATGGAGCTTCACTTTACGATTCTTCATGCAATTTTTGTCACTTCACCACATTTTCCGGTAACGCTTCACAGGTCTACCCGAAAGGTTCCATGTCATTTGTGTCGGTACGACCACGTTTAAATCCCCGGCAAACCACCGATAACGTTGCTTGATGGACAAGAGTCCGGTAATATTTTCAATCCATTGTTCGTTTGCACGGTGTTTTACCCACAAAAACACAATGTTTTATCAAAACACGAAACTCGCCCATTTTTAAACAAACTACAAAACGACTTTACCCAACCTCGATAACTCAGCGCTGTTTCTGGTCCGATCGGACTTAAAAATTTGACACGTTACAAAGGTCAGTACTCTAGAAAGACCGGGTTACTGGTTTACTACGAGCGCCATCTCTAAGCTAGTCTCGAGTTATTGATTGATGTTATTGTTTCCCATTTCTCAGAAGAGATTACCTTATAATTCTTCGTCATAAAACTATTTCGCAGAGAACCAGAACTTGCCTTTGAAACATCGGAAAGATTACAGGCAAGAGTTACACTTTATATTTTCTACCTTATCTTACCTTGAATCTTCTTTCAGTATCCGTTAATAAGAGGTAAATACATAAAGGTTACTATTCAAAGAGACCGGACAAACTGAATTATACCATGTCAGAGGTGCCCTGACTGAAGATACTGCTGTATATAAGGCATGAGTGTGCATTGTCCAACACATCAAATTAAAACCTCACATGCACTTCCATTTATAATAAATCGAGAAATCTTTTTATCGTCCCAATTTAGCTGCCACTGCTCATATAAACAACCATTTTCTTGAAATACAAAACACGAAATTCAATGATTTCGACTCACAATTCATCGACTTACAAAATTACCGATTTAGGTACACTGTTCACCGACTTCGACACAATCATATGGAATTAAAAATAACAGGCGATAAAATGTTTTGACGATGGAAGTGGCCTCACCTATCCAAAAGACCAGTGCTATCCTAGCAACAGTAGCAACAAATGTTTTATTCATTTTAACGAAAAAGACTAGCACCAGGGTCTGAAAGAGATATATTTTCATGTTATGATTTTTGTTTCGTGTTAGATAAATGAAGGAAGCGGTACGGTCGAATTTAAGAACGCTAGTCAGTTATCCGTTTCATTGTAAGACATGTGATATAAGATATATTTTACTGTTGTGTTTAACATCGCAGTTTCTGTTTATATCACTCATAAGACACTGGTATAATTACTTGTCGTAAATGATAAGTTATCCAAAAATCAATTATCCCTAGTTTTCTGTAATAATTATAGTATTGGTCAACAAAACACTATTCTTACAAAAGCAATTTCATTCCAATAAAGAAGCCACCAAAATCATTCGATTTCAAACCGAGGAATCTTGTTAAAGGCCTCCCACAACCGACTATTTTGATTCTGCCATCGCTATCCCGTGAATCCTATCATTTTGACTTATTGAATGCGACTGAAAGAGGTAAAGAAAATATCTTTCGCAGAATTATTTTTCCTCCTTAAAACCTTACCTGTTTTAATGATTCGTTTGTTTCTTGTGGTTTTTAAAATATTAGTAAAATATCTTGAAAATCGAGAAAAGTACCTTAGAAGTATTACACATTATTATTTTTGCTTTTTCAAACGCACTGTATTGTTAAATAGATCGTCAAATAGCAAATATTTGAGAAAAGAATGCCTCATGGTGTATTAACATTATATCTTAATGAACTAAATGGTTTGTAAACGGATCCTAAAGTAAATCTCAAAGTCTCTGCCGGTATTGCAGATGCATTAAATGTTTTGAATGTTGCTGCTAAAATAGAGGGATTTTCCTGCTTTATTGAATACAAATGAGCAGTTTATGTTTAAAATGACCGAAAATTTATTTAAAATTGAAATACAAGTGCTATATCATCACAGAAAGTATCTGCATCTGCGTTTTTCAAATTGTAATTTTTAGGATTCCGATACGTTTTCTGCAAACTCTATAAGGATAGTGCTGCTGATTGCAAGATAAAATGCTGTTATCTCCTACACAGTGAATACAATTTTGCTAATAAACGCAAACAAATTAAGGTCTAGCACAATATTTGTTAAAATTATGGAATTGGACAAATTTAACTGTCACTTTTGTCAGTTTTAATTTTGAAATCATAATCGTGTTCTACATTACATAGGATTATTTTGTTTTACAGTAAGTACAACAATTTTAAAATTATAGATGTTGTTGATTCATGTAAAATGTATCTAAATGACTACGGACTACAAATATAAATACAGTTTATGGATTAATTGCTCATACATAATTATTTATCGACATAATGTTAGTGTTCATGCATAAACAGCTACATATGCACAGATATTCTAGTGTAAAAATGCTTCTATTGCTTTAATTTTAAAATAGGTATTATTGAAACATGGCATAAGTGAAACTCATTTTATTGGTCGAAGATGCAATATTAACTTAAAATGTTTCTTTTCTTCAAAACAATCTTAACAGAACTAAATGGAAAACACACGAATCTATTCCGGTTGATAATCCCATTTCCTTTGTATTTACGCACGAAATATTTTGTCAATCGAGCTCGAGAATGGACAGTGGTTTTGAATACGTAAAATGAACGATGAATGAATTTATAAACTGATAAATGCTTCGTTCTAGAAAATGTAACCTCCTCATGCACCGAGTGGTTTAGAAACATTTGTTACATTATGATGAATTGCAACGAGTTCATATTGAATGTAAAGAGAATTTAGGTATGAGACTCAGAGATTCTGCGAACTTTATAACGCGTATTTATTTATTCAGAAATTATAACCTTAATTTAATTTGAACTGATTCACTCAGAAGGAAATGATTTTATATAAAATTGTACTCAATCATATTTCTAATAAATGTTACTCACGAGCTTCAAAACACGCTGAGTCCTTTAATTAATCCCTTGTTTGTTACAAGTGGCCCTTGTTGTTTCATGACCATGTCTGTAAAATTGTTCAAATTAAATTTATTAATTATCAAATTTTACTTGTATTTCAACATTTTAATCTCTGAACAGCAGCTATAATTGTATAATTTGTATATGTTCGCTTAGTTAACACCTCCACCTTTGTTCAATGAATCCCAGGAACGTTTTGCATTGTGCATTTAATCCAGTATCTTATCGCAAAGAAAATCTACCAGGTTATTTTCCCAGGTTTCTGTCATGTATTTTGTGCTACATTTTATTCCATTTATTTAAAATTATGTAAAATCCATTTATTTTGTCAATAAATACTAGTAATTACTGGGAGGGCGGTTTGCAGCTCCAAACCCTTGGGTAAGCCCAGTCCCCTGTTCTACAAATAGTCCTCAGCTGTTTCTGATGCGATCGTCGATAATCAATCAATCACATCGTTAAAAGAAACATCTCAGGGAACCTAGACCAGAATCGAAAGTATTTGTAATATAATCAAAGGAGAGTAACAAGATACACTCCGATAGTTGGGCAATGCGTTACATGGTAAAAGACTCAACCTGAGAGGTCTCTATCTTTAGTCAGTAGGGCTTTGAAAACATGGATCCACAAAATAAACAGTCAAGTATTATGTATAGGATACCTATTTTTACCTTGGCAAGAGTTGGTAACATCACAAATACATTGTTACATGAACATAAACTAAACTGACGATAAAAACAAAACAGAAAAATATTATATAATGGCTCTTAAAACGGCGTTCCTTTATTTTCATTTTATATTTTCAATAATACGAAATAGATTTGCAATGTATTATAACCTAATTAATTTTACAGATTCTTCGATATTCTGACAGAGGTAGGAACGTCAACCGGAAGTTACACATGATCACGGAACTCGTTCTATATAGAATTTAAATACTTAATTCAAACCCACTATCAGAGTATACGTTAATTTTTGGCTGCATATCTCAGCTGAAGAAGCTCTTGGACGCAGGACAACCCAGGAACTCACACCCTGCAATACGCCAGCATAATCCAAACGATGGTCAGAGATAACATTGTACAAACTCAAATTTCCCACAACAAAATTCATTTTGAACTTTGACGTCAATTGATACGCTGACGCCTGAGAGTGCATTGATGTTAGCTATTTCTACGAAATCGAATGGATACTGGTTGCAGTTGAAACGGGACAAATCAAACGATTACGAAATGTATTCGAGCAATGGAGATTTCGGCGAAAGCAAATCTGACTGGGATACCCATAGTTTGGAATCAGATGATAGAACATCTGGAACAGACCACAAAGCTCTGAATCGAGTGAAGTATATCCAGTTCGGTTCCCGTAAATCGGAATTCAGATGAAACAAATATCTGGAACAGATTCAATAGTTTGAATCAAGCGAAAGTAACATTGTCTGACTACGTAGTTCGATTCTATGAAAGTTCATCTGCAACAGAATCCAATAGTTCGAATCGAGCGAAAGTAACAATAGATCGGATTCAGGTAGTTCGATCCAGACATATTCAACTGAACTAAATAGTTTCAACCAGCGAAAGTAACACCAGCTCAATTCCCGCAATTGATTTGAGTGAAACTTCATCTGTAACCAATAGTTCTGAATCAGAGCGAAAGTAACACCAGCTCGATTCCAAAGTGAAAGTTCATCTGCAACAGAATCCAATAGTTCTGAATCGAGCGAACACCAGCCTGGATTCCCGTAGTTCGGACTGAGTGAAAGTTCATCTGCAACAACTGTCAGTTCTTGAATCGAGCGAAAGTAACACCAGCTCGAATTCCCCACCGATTCGAGTGAAAGTTCAATCTGCAAATGAATCGAATAGTTCTGAATCGAGCGAAAGTAACACCAAGCCGATTCCTTGCAATTCGATCCAGATGAAAGTGTTCTGAACTGAACTAATAGTTCTGAATCCAGCGAAAAAGTAACACCAGCTCGGATTCCAGTGAAAGTTCATCTGCAAATAACTACTGAAGTTCTGAATCGAAAGCAACACTCAGCTCGATTCCGTAGTTCGATTCGAGGAAGTTCACTGCAACAGAATCCACATTGAAGTTCTGAATCGTTGAAAACACCAGCTCGGACTCTGCATGATTCGGAGTGAAAGTCATCTGCAACAGAATCCACCAGTTCTGAATCGAGCGAAAGTAACACCAACTCGGATTCTCGTAGTTCTGATCCAGATGAAAGTAAGGTCTGGAACTGAACTGAAGTTCCTTGAATCGAGCGAAAGCAACACCAGCTCGAATTCGGCAGTTCGGGATTCGAGTGAAAGTTCATCTGCAACAGAATCCAATAGTTCAATCAAGGAAACACCAGTTCGGATTCCAGTGAAACACTGCAAATACCAGAATCCAATAGTTCTGAATCATGAGCAACACTAGCTCATCTGAGAAAGTTCATTCAACAGAATCAACAGTTCTGAATCGAGCGAAATCAACACTACTGGATTCCTGCAAGTCGGACCAAGTGAAAGTTCATCTGCAACAGAATCTCACAATTTCGAATCCAGCGAAAACACTGTGGGGCCTGGATCTTCGAGTGAAAGTCTTCATCCGTAACAGAATCCAATAGTTCCTGGAATCGAGCGAAAGTAACACCAGCTCGACGAAAGTGAAAGTTCATCTGCAAATGAATCCAATAGTTCTGAATCGAGCGAAAATCACCTGGGCTCTGGATTCCAGTGAAAGTTCATCTGCAACAAACTAATGTCTGACCGAGCAGTAACACCAGTTCCAATAGTTCGATTCGAGTGGAAAATTCTTCTGCAACAGAATCCACACAATGAATTTGAATCGAGCTGAGACAACTCGACTCTTTAAAGGTTCGGATCCAGATGAAAGTATATCTGAACTGGAATCAATAGTTCTGAATCCAGCGAAAGTAAATACTAGCTCGGATGCAATTCGGATCGGAGGAAAACATCCGTAACAGAATCCAATAGTTCTGAGTCGAGGAAAGCAACACCTGCCTGGATTCCCGTAGTTCGATTCGGGAGTGGTTCATCTGCAACAGAATCCAATAGTTCCAATCGAGCGAAAGTAACAATAGCTCGGATTCTTGCAAGTTCGGACATCCATGGTTTGAAAGTATATCTGAACTGAATCCAATAGTTCTTGAATCCAGCGAAAGTAACACTAGCTCGGATCTGCAATTGACTGGAGTGAAGTTCATCCGTAACAGAATCCAATAGTTCTGAATCGAGCGAAAGTAACACTACTCGACATCCAGTGAAAGTTCATCTGCAACAGAACTCAATAGTTCTTAACGAGCAGCACACCAACTCGATTCCTGCAAGTTCGGATCCAGATGAGAGCACTGGAACTGAATCCAATACTGAATCCAGCTGGTGACACTAGCTCGAATTCCGGTACCGGGATTCGAGTGAAGTCTTCATCTGTAACAGATTCCACAGTTCTGAATTAGCTGCACAATAATGGATCATGAAAGTTCATCTGCAACAGAATCAATATTCTGCACGAGCGAAGTAACACTGCCTGACCCAGTGAAAGTTCATCTTGCAACAGAATCCAGTACTGAATCGAGCGAGTAACATCAGTTTGATTCAGATGAAAGAACAATTGAACTAAATAAGTTCTGAATTTGTTGAAAATATCAGCTCGTTCCCGTGCTGGATTCGAAATGAAAGTTCACTGTAACAGAATCCAATAGTTCAGTTGTTTACGTTCTCCCAGCTCTGATTCGAGAAATGAATCAGATCAGATTCAAATAGTTCCAAATGCCTGCCAATAAAGTTAATCGTTTTTCTTTAATAAGTACAAATTACAAATAAAATGGAAATTACGATAAACAAATAGTGTATTTTTGTTAACTACTCCTGTCATTTTATACACTTATTCAGTAGTTTATTGCTTTGCCTTCATATACACATATTGTCTACTCATTTTCCATGTGTTAACTCAATAAATAAATGTAAACATTAAATAACTATTCAGTATGATCTGGCACACTGTTCAAGTTAAAACAAATAAATTTCACAACTTTAAAATGTAGGAATCATCTATAAAAGTTAAAACACACTTTAAAGAATTCCCCAAAGCGAAGCTTTTAACTTTAAATTATTTCAACATTTTGGAAAGTATTAAACACTAGAATATTTGAGTATTTTATTAAGTAATTAAAAAGTAACTAAATGAAAAATAGTGTAACGAAATAGGAAGTTTTTGAAAATAGCTTATAGTAGATGGATTTCAGACCTTGTAACAATAGTGCAATGGGTCATATAGATGAAATTTCACGTTTTTCACCAGTAAAATATAATTATCGCTCTCAAGGATTTAAAATACAAACAAGGAACAATTTCAAATTAATTAAAGTACATTCATCCCTTTGTCATTTCCTTTGTATAATTAAGATAAACTATAAAAATAATATGAAATGAATGATTTATTTAATTTCAAAGGGAAGAGTAAAATAACAACCCTCTATCATAAATTTTAAATTAAATCGATTCTTATTCATATAAAACACGGGTAAAAAGTATCAGTAATTTAAAATAACTCTATTTATTGACCCCGAGTTTTATGTTGCGGAAACTCATGCAATTTCAAAGTATTAATTACCTGACCACATGTTTATTTCAATTTCAGTCATTTTCATCTTCCCAGATGGCGCAATGATTATAAAATAAAGATATTATGTTGTGAGAAATTCAGATAAAATAACAACATTTAAAAGATGAGAATTCAGTAAAGTTATAACTAATAATATCGAAAACTTTACTAAGGCCGATGGTGGGTGGGAATGTAACATTTTTACAAATCACTACCTATATATGGAAGTCAAAAATTTAGATCCGTGATTTTGTTGAAACAACTCTAGTTAAATGATTATATTAACTCCTGCGCAATTTGAGTGCTGATTTAATTTTACTAACTAATATTTTCGGATCTATGCACTAGTTTTGAAAGAAGTGATATTCTAGATACACATGGTGAAAGTGTCGCTTTTTCATTGGTAAAGTTTTTAAAATATTTGTAAAACATATTTTATCAATTTTCATTAACACATTTGTTAGGAAAATAAATTTTTGTTTTAAAAGCTGACACTGAGAAACAAAATTTTCGTTGTATTGCGAGAAGTAAGGTGGTGCCTAAGAAATTTTATGAATATATGCAAGATACACAATGTATGAAGTATTAGAGAGTTACACTCTAAATTTCTTTGTACATATATTTCCATTTAAATCGGCGCTTTGCAAAGATTAGTTACAGAAAGTGGTCAACACTCGATTCTATTTAGTTTCTTACTATAATAAATACAATTAGAACAAAGTGATTGAGATAGCCCAACAGTATTATATATATAAAAATTAAAGTCAATTCTACTAGGTCAACAATTTTTATTTTAGTTACTTTTATTAAATAATACAATTAATAATGTAAATATGTATATACATAGGACAGAATCACAATATGGTAAAAGAAATTTTCTTCAGCGATCTTTATATACGCTTGTCACTGACGGTATTTTATTCCTAAATTTATATCCTGTTAACATTCATATAAGAGAAATTTCTCCCATATAAAACTAAAATAATTATTTTGAAAATCAAATAAAAATTTTATACCATCATCTGATCCTGAAGGCATGATTCTAATGACGCTCTACTAAATCTTGCCATTGCAAGATTAATGATGTAGTAGAAGCATTGGCTTGTTTCAATCAGTAAATAAATGGTTGGAATGCAGTTTAGTCTAAATACCCAGGACAGGAATTATTTATGGAAACATCAATGTGGGAAGGTTCTTGTTGCTTCAGGACTTAACGTTCAGCCAAAAAGTCGTTTGGTAATTTTTGAAATAGCGCCAAGTGGTTGGGCTTAAACTTTTCACCAATCAAATTTAATTTAAATTAATGATTGAAAATGTTTTATTGATAAGTGACATCCCACTACAAGTTTAAAAATGCATTGATCCTGAATGAATAGAAAGAGTTTGAATTGAGGAAGATAAAACTGAATAGCGATGTGTGAATTGATAATAGACAATATCCCACAGTTAGAATCATTGAAGAAAATCAAGGTATGGATAATTCAAGAACATCCAGAAAATGTCGTTCATACAGTAGATGACTTTTCGAAGACGACATCTTATATCAGTATCACAAAACAATTAGATATCAAAGAACGAATTAAATATAAATATTACAAAAGCACAATAAAATTGATAGATACATACCAATAGAAATAGTTGCTTCAAATTTTACCTAAAATCTGCTAATTTTGTGGAAGTACACAAAGGAAGATATTTCATCCACACCTTATCGTACCTATCAATAATAACACATCAATCAATACTCCCGAGACTAACCCAGAGTTTATGCTCGTAGTAAACCAACGGTCTTCTAGAGTACGAACCTTTGTTTGAAACGTAAGTCAACAAAATTTTGGTCGACTGGACGAAACATTGAGTTATCGAGGGTTACAGTCGTTTTACTTGTTTAAAATGGAAAACTGAGTTTGCAGGTACCGATAAACATTATTTTTAACAAAAACACCGTAAGCGAAACAATGGATCGTTGCCCGACTCTTGTCCACCAAAAGCAACGATTTGTCGGTGGTTTGCCGAGTTTAAACGTGGTCGTACCCGACACAAATGACGCGAATGTCGGTATCTGTGGAAGCCAGTTACCGAAAATGTGAGTGAAGTGACAAAATTATAATGAAAGATCGTGCGAAGCTCCGTGAGATTGCTGAGATGACACATCATATGGCTTTACTATCCTTCATGAAAATTACATGAAAAGTTTTCCGCGGAAGCTGCGATTGTTTGATAAACAAAACAGCAACGAGTCGATTCAGAAAGTTGCTATTTACCGCAACAAAAAGATTTCAGGAAAAAGATTTGGAAAAGTTTGAATTGATTAGTCACCTAAAAGCAGATTAACAAAAGTGTTATGTTACGAATAAAAATTTGCAAAAATGTTTGTTTCAAAGTTGTCCGAGAGTTGATTGATGTTATTGCTAATACAACTAATACACAACCGAAGATTTCACAAACATATACGTACAAAACAATTGTCAGAGTTTTGATACATTTGTTAATGCAGCGCTATTGCTGTTTCAAACTCAATACAGACTGTACTCAATTAATCAAATAATAACAGGCGTCCCTTCTACTTCACTAACGGTTACACAAAGAAACTCCAGAAACATGCAACATTTTATAAGATTGCGGCCGCTCATAACTTTCAACTTATCTAGGGTAAACACACTGACAGATCGCAACGCCATTTTACAAGTTATTCATCATAAAGGGTATTTTAAGATGTATTTTTCAAATTAAATAAAAACAGACAAACAGCTAGCCAGTTTAAAATCGTTGAATATGTCTAGTACGAGCATGTATTTTTCATCGGTGTGGATGTGCCAAAAGTACATTTTGTGAATTTTTCACACGAAATTTTAATGGGAAAGAAATGTCATCATGAACTACACCCTGTGACCATTTTCGATAGAGTCGCCATCGATACCGAGACATTTGTCGCGTGCAACCGTCGAAGAAATATTCAGGTAACTGGTACCACGATGTGAAG
The DNA here is from genome assembly GCA_019974015.1 of Nephila pilipes. Taxonomy (NCBI): domain Eukaryota; kingdom Metazoa; phylum Arthropoda; class Arachnida; order Araneae; family Nephilidae; genus Nephila; species Nephila pilipes. The sequence goes on from BMAW01015505.1 coordinate 12,042, forward strand.
GAACTGCATATCTGCCCATTCAGCATTTTTGAAAGGACCTGAGCACGATTAATATACGCCACATCCGACGTCCGTTGCGCTCCATCCGCTAACACCATGTCCTGTATTCAGCAGTGTTGTTCTTATTCGTAGATAACGCCCACTCGATCTTCATCTTCCACCTTCCTTCGATCTTCACTGAACATGTAAATACCAGTTTATACCCATTTGAAGAGAAATGACCGTTCACCATAATCAGCCTCATAGATAATTGTCACACTGGTCCCATGTACCAAAGAATTTCCATTACCGGCATACCGGCAACTAATACCGGCACTCCATTGATTAAATCACCATCAGAGCCACGTTTTGGGGCACGCTGGCCTGCTACTACTCTTTCTTCATCATTCTCATTCCCCTCCCACTTCAAGCACACGTTGAACCGGTAACGAAAGTGAAATCTAAAAGTTTTGTTCAGCCATCTAGTGCTTTTCTAAAAAGTGACAAACTAATTTCGAACATCCCTCAGGCCTAGATAGATCAACTTAAATACAGTTCAAGATTTGTTTTCGAACGCGTTCGATCTGGACAATGCTAAGAACCAACTCACCATAGCTTGACCAAAATTTATCATATATGAGAACATTGATTAAAATCTAAACCTAAAGCCACGAGGCCCTGGGCAATAATATGAAAGCATACGTCCTAGATAAACCAGTTCTTTTTAAATCAAAATAATACAATCATTTATAAATCTTCTCAGGTAAACCAGCGTTATATTTCCATATACCGTGAACAAAATATTTATTTGTATTTTGTAGGAGCTCACTTTTAGAATTTCTTGTGTCTTAATTATATGGTGGAAGGAAGAAGAGTGGCTGTGGGGTAATAAAGAGTTATCCCACGCCATCCAGAACTTACCCGAATTGGCAACATCCCTAGTGATGCCATTGTATGATAACTTCCATCAGTTTTGATCAGATATAGTCGTGTAAAAAGATGAGAAACTTTTAAATAAACCATAACCGAGAATCTGACTGTCAGCAGCCTTTACCCAGTGGCGGTTTCAAGATTAACGACTATCACATCCATATGTTCCGCCCAACCCAGTCCTTCAACCCAAACACAAAGATACGCTACACAACAGATAAATCTGGGTTGATGGCGTGGAATAGCACACAAACATATAAACAAAATACATACATATAAACCAAAGATACGAGCCTAAAGAAATAAAGACATTGAATACACAAAATACAACCGATATTAAAACACAAAATAGGTCTCAAACACCATGGGAATACCTTAATTCCTAACTATTCCATTCTTATACGATTAAAAAGACATAAACGAATTAGATTATAATATAATAATTACATTCCTGAAAATCATGAATTTATTTTTAAGAAGAGTATCATATAATAGTGCGAATGATAAGGCATCATCACTTAATATTTCAGCACTTTTATGTTGTTATGAATGAAAGACATAACCACCCCACACACTGCCTTCAGACCGTCTCTTATTTATCACTATAGCATTGTCTCATAATTGCGACAAAGATCCGCTCTAGCATACACTCAACTCATATTTTGAACGGCCATGATAAAATTCTTCATGGCAATAAACGAAATAAATTAAAAGAAACACCCTTAAAATAATTATTCTCATCTTCTATAATCAGTAAGAAACAAAATCTAGAATTACGGTACGTAACAGTAAATCAACTTCGCAAAATAATTCTAAAATGACTTACAGTACCGGGTGAAATAATATCAACTGATTGTTTCATTGTTGTAGATAATGAAGTACAAACGAGTAAACCTTTCATTACGATATCCCACAACAATCATACAGTAAATCAGCAACCAGCAACTCGTTTTTGAATGGTATTGAACATAAATTATATGGGGCAATTCTTCAACAAAAATTCTTCTCAAGGTTAGAGGAACCATGATTTTCTTCCGCACAAGAAATACACGTTTAACACATTGTCTTACCTGAACCTTTGGCTTCCAAACACTCAATCGAAAGTCCACAAAAGTGTTCAGAAGTCTCAACACTGAGAAGTCTTAATTCTTTTATTTATTCCAGCATTCCAATATAAAATCTGTATAAGAACACGTAAAAACTATTATGATTATCCCTCCTCAGACCTATATCAATTTGAAACTATAAATTTTAGAAAATTGTATCAATCGGTTCTAAATACATGAAAAGTACAGAGAAAATGTTAAAAATATTTTATTTTTATTTGAAATTAATGTCTCCTGAGGAGAATTGGGACAAACGATCATCATGTTAATTTAAATATTTCTTTAATCTTAATTTAATGAGTAATTCATAACAATGAGCATAATGTAAAATTTGAATCACAAAATCATTGTCCGAACTGTTACGAGAATCTTAATTTCCAAAATTATCATGGTCGTTTTTCTGCTCTTCTCTTATATGTCATAATTCATAATTATTTAATTTTGTTGTTTCTTATTGAAACTCGGATTTCAAGAGTTATCTGCGCAGGAGTTGTTTACCCATAGATTCGAATTCTTGAATTTAAATTAGACATAATTACAGTGATCACTCAGATTTGTTTACTTCATTTTCTGACAGATACAGATTATTCCTGTATCCTTTAAATATCTACATTTGGTGAATTCAGATTAGCAATTAAAGAATCATCATCGAGCTGAAATAATCTATAATATAGGTTCAAACGAGAGTCTGATAAGTCATTGACCTAATGTCTCCACAGGCGACACTGAAAAACAGCGCTCTAAATCAGGGGAAGATTTAGCAGAAATTAAAATGTCTTATATGAACGGCATTCTTAGAATTCAACAGTGTGTTTATAATTTTATTACGGCAAATACAAGTAATGAACACTATAGCGATGCGCAAGCGCTATAATTTTCTCTCGAAAACACCCTTTCATTTTACCATAATAAGAATGAAATGTTCACTAAAAATCATTTTTCAGAACCACCCATCTTTAACAAGAAAATTAACTAATTCTAAGGTACCAATAACGCTTTTCTATTGTAATTGGGCATTTTTGAAAGTATTGCTTTGTTGTTCCTAGCAGACGACGCTGGATTGAGTGAGGTATTGAAATAAATAGCGTGTAATGATTAAAAATATTTAAAATTAATAGATTTTTAATAATAATCCTATATGTTATGGATTTTGATGAATTTTAATTTAAAAATGCTTAATTTATCATATGATTAGACCGCGGTAGATTTCAAGCCAGGATGCGAACACACGGCTTGGTAAGTTTTCGTCGAACCAGATTACTTGAACACTCTTAGTGATGGGGCATCACATTACATTGTTGAGCCCAAACCTCCCGTGACGTGGTGTAGAAGTAGAGGGGGTGCCAAGCTGTCAAAGCTTCAAGTCTCCTACAGCGTTGGAAAATTTGCAAGAGGTTGCGCGTCGTCCTTCATCATTATATCTGAGGTTTAAAATACTGAGGTCCGTCGCCCCTCTGTTGTTCTAGTGACGTTATTGAACCATTAATAAGTCACATGATTATAGCTAAAGAAAGTTAGTCGATTCACACTACGTTAGGTAAAACACTAAGATATTAAAATCTCATCCACCAGATGTTTTGTATTTTTAAAAAGATTGTTAAAGCCACCTTCATGAACTATATTTAAATGCCATTTACTATTGCATTGTCACAGCCTGAATGGCTTCTCACTGTTGAACCAAGAACATATCGTATAATGATTTGAAATGGCTGTTGTTTCACGCTTCTAGAGGTTCTCAACTCTTAAAGGGCATCATGGGTGACAAATCACCTGCAAGTAAAATTTTCAAATTATCATAAGATCCTACTTGGTAAACACTGATTTTCCTTGTATTAATTTATGGCTGAAAAGATCGTTAGGATAAAAATGTTCACTGCGTTGTTCACGTTGGGTAAGAAACTGATATTGTCTATTTCTGTTTTCGTCGTAACAAAGAAAACTGATGGATGGGATATTTCAACGGATAACAAGTTTATTTTAAATTATCATGAAGATTTAATTCATATTACATACGTAGTAATACTCATTGTTCTACTTTTGTTGTTTTATTTGCATTTGCAATTGCTTGAAATGGAATCGGAAACATTAGTAGGCTTAAACTAACTGTTAGAATAATATTTTCTCATTGAACCATATCATTAAAAGCGATTATAAAAATTGCCTATATCTGAGGAATATAGAAATCTTAACGATATGGGGAGGACAAATGTCGTAACCATCATCCACCAGCCAAGAAGGGTAGTATGCAAGGAAAGAAGGACAGAAAATAAAATGGAGAGATATACACATTGTGCTAATTCCTTTGTAAAAGGCCCTCAATATTATTAGCATAACTGAAGAAATCAGTTTATAATTTTCATCAAAATATAATTTTATAACCATCTGTTGTGCTAATCTACAGGCGCACAGAGTGAATGCCTTTCTAGTGCCGATCAAAAACTTGTGATGTATCTTGGAAAATGGATTTAGAATTTGCTGTACGAGTGTTCGAGGGCAGCTTGCTATTGGTTGTGCTGAATAGTGCTGATGCATTGGTTGCTGGAGGGAGTGACGAAGACTGCTAAGAGGCTAGCTTGTGTGAGATGGTTACCTCAAGTGTTGAGTAGCTGCTTTCCTATTGGTTGTTGCTGAAGTAGTATCCATACTAATCTGCTTTAGATGTTTATTATATATAAAATAGGAATTTATTTATTGTAGTGAGATATTGAGATTGGTTTTATTAACACCCACCTAGAAGCAAATGAGGGCTATTGGCGAAGGATCTCGTAATTTTGAGCCCTCAGTATAATGAGGAAGATGAGGCCTTGAGCCAGGCAATCTTCCTCCCTAAATTCCACACCTCCAAAGGGAGTCTCAGAACTTCACGGATTTAAGGGTGCATCAGTCTGGCACATACCGGGGTTCTTTAGCAAAGCGGCTTTTCAACTCACGATCTGACGGAACGTCGCGCGCGAGCTCGTGACAAGATCAGTAAGCTACCGCGGCCTTATTTACATGGATAACCACCCCAGATACTGGCTAAGTGAGTTTAAGATGCTTTAAAGTGTTAACTCAAGTAGATTTTTCATTTAAAAAGTTTCTTTCCGTTCTAAAGATGAAATAATATACATAGCAGTTATAATCTATTATTAAGATGGCTACCGCTAAATCACCTCTAAGGTGGGGAGGGAGAAATGACATTAAAATACATCATGTGAGATATGCAGAAACTCTCAAAATTGAGAAACCACTCGTCTTTCTTATATAAAGAAAAACACTTTTTAAAAAGTACCCAAGCTTAACATTCATAGATAATACATCACATGAAGAATTGTAGTAATTGAAAACAAAATATAAAGCACGTCAATACTTTATTACCAAATTTTCCAACTTATTATAGATTTCCCGTTACAAACTGAGTATAATCTAGCATTTCCTTAAAATACATAATATTGTTTACTGCTTATCCAGTTTCCATTCAAAACACATTCCAAACAGTGTGATTGATTTGAAACAGCTTGTGTTGTTTCTCGTATTCTTGACTCATATTTTTGTACTATGTTTTTATGTGTTCCTGCTCATCGTCAAGAGACCAAAGTTTTCAATCTTCACGAGATTACATAGATTAAAAGCGTAGAATGCATATTTTTACAACTGTACAACAAGCATAATTCAACTGTATGTTTTGATCGTTATCTCAAATATAGCGATACTAAACTTATTGGGTCTGAAATTGTTTTAAATTGTTCTTTCAGTTATTCCAAGTATTTCATCATTATTCATCACCCACTAATAAAAGTTTTATTTTCACCCTTTTGTAGACATATAACCATAAAGAAGCAAACCAACATGTTTGGCACTGAAGATGATGTTTGGGGAAGTTTGAGATTCGGCATACATCGATCACTCACTCAACAAAACTATAGAACTGGTCATATTGCAGACCTCAAACGGCATTGTTTTCGACGAGTCATTGGCTCAAGTCTGATGCCCTCGGTCAAGATAGCGGGCTAATGAACGTTAAATTTTTAGGTGCCAAACGCAAATGGGCAGTGGAAGTTTAGAGAGGAGGAGTCAGCATAGGTGACGTTCTCGTCACTTGATCAAAGTTCAAAATAACGAGATTCATCGCCAGTAGCCCTATCAGAAATGGGATATTAATAAGGTCTTGTTTCTTTGATTACCCGAATTGTTTCGCAAAATACATCTTCTATATTGTGAAATAGAGGAGGTAGTTTTTACATGCCTAATTTTTATGATTTTTCTTACTGAATACATGCTCATGACTCTTATTTTTAACTCCTCTTTGTTTTCTTATTTGAAATATGCCCAAATTTCACCTTGACACTTGTGCCCTTCTGAAAGTGTTAGACTTCTTCTTGCTGCCACATCACGCAAAGCTTACCTTATTTTAATGATAATTTGTGAATAACATGCGTTACAGTCGCTCATTTTCACAGCCAAAATATTTCTTTCCTCCACGGAATCAAATATTGTTATCTTTAAAGAAACAAAACTGTTATACTTGTCTCATTCGTAAAATAATGACACAATCTCTGTTTTTATAGAGTTACTCAGAAAGTTGAGCTTTGAAAGATGCAAAAATTTGTAAGCTGTCACTGTAGCGTTCTTCTGGCAATCGCGCAAGAACCGACCATCTCTAGCGCCAACTTCAACAACTATGCAACTTCTTGACCCCAAGATGCATTCGACTGCGTCGACAAATGACCACCTGAGTTCACATTTATCTTGCAACTAATACAGGGAAGAATGAACGGAAGTGAAGTGCATTGTCTTCTCCTTACGTGTATACGTGTACACCTCTCGATAAGCTGTAAAGTGAGTAGAAAAGTTCATGGTACCTGTTCAAAGCCATCAATTTTACCAAACGAAACCTACCACGAACTTAGAAAGCTTTATTTTACACTCCATGTTATGTCCAATTTAACTTATGCATTTGGGGTGTGGGACACGCTGCACCCATTCAAATTTTGAAAATACACCACTAACTTCACAGCATCGATTGCTGTTTCAGATTGGTTTATGTGCAAAAGAAATTTTAAGAACTCCCAAATTAACTTTCAATCTTTAGAAAAACATATCTATTATCCATAAACTCTTTACTTGTAAGTCAAATTTGACAATATCAACATTAAAATCTCTGAAACCCACCAATCTATCAAAAATTAAAAAGGCCAAATCAAACTTCGGACCTATGAGCCCTTAAAATCTTTTTGCTTTGAATTTCTTTATGAAATTGGACTGTTATTAAATTATCCCTCTCACTCTTAAAATCAGTAGTCTCAGCTAAACCAAACCACAAGCACACCTTGTTTATACAATTTAACTTAAACAAGGACAGCCACAGAATTTAAATAAGCCACTTTCAACCCAATAGGAAGTAGCTACACAACACTGATCCCAAGCCATCCCCACACCCTAAAATTTCAGATCTTAGCAGTTCTGTCACCCACTTCACCAGCAATCAACAACAGTACTCAGCACCCTCCAACAACAACCAAATGTAAACGGCCCTTCCTGAACACTCTGCACAGCACCTGTTCTAAATCACCTTTCACCGTTGGTACTCAGCCAAATTTTTCAAGATCCGATCTGCCACTTTATAGGTGCCAGTAGTTTTCCAATGTCAACGTAAAATGGAGATATTTAGATTTTCCTGTTGCTGTCTTGTATCTAATACCTACAATTATCAAAGTTAATTTAAAGTAAAATTGTGCCTCTCTATTTTTAGAACCAATTTGGTGTATAAATCACAAGTTGAGACAATTTGTTTCCATATGGTTTACGTCTATTTTCAACGCGACATCATCATGGAATATTTATTTTCATTCGTTCTAAAACATTAGTAACGCGAATTTTATTCTTCAACATTAAACTAAATGCGTATTCAATAATATTGTTTTAGACCTTCAAAAGGAGCGCATAAGACCACCGGGAGCCAATGGTAATCACAATTTTCATTGGTTAACCTGTTCGTTCAGCGTATCACAGGTGATGCTCGCGTTGGTTTGTGCTCCAGCGTATCACGGGCGATACGCTGCGTGAGTTCTGGCCCAACGTAACAATAGAAACGCTTGGATGAGAACGTTATATTTTTAAAGTTACCATATGACGTTACAATACCGCGAAATCTATATAGATGTTATTTACTTACCTTGGTGATAGTTTGATTTCACTTATGGCTACCAAGGAGGTAGTACAGACATGGTGATGGTTGACGAGCGTCAGAGAGTCATCAGCTTTGCTCAGTGTGCTGGAATAAGCTATGACGAAAAGTCCAGCAGATGACGCCTCTGCGTTTGTAATAACTAAAAGCAATACTGAAAAATTCAGGAAAATTAGCGATATTCGTATCAACACCATGTGAGATAGAGGAATAAAAGATATAAAGAATGATTCTATTTTCTTAACATTAAGTTTGTGTAAAACCACAAATAGAGAAATAAGGCAGTTTTAATAGAGAAGGGGTGGGGTAATTGTTAAAAGCTCGTGTTGTGGCGCTCTTAAATGTAATGACATGATTTAGAGAGTACTTGATTTCATTTTGATTTTTCTTCTTGCTTACTTTACCCCTTGAAGGAGAACAGGTCTCTATGGGGGTTAAGGCTCTTTGGTGGTAGTGATCTCTGTTCGTTTCCCATTCTGGTCAGTTTTATTTGTAGAGACAGTCATAACGAAAGAAAGTGTTTATCTGACACTGAGATTTATGAAATAATAATTTGACAGTAATGTTAGTGAAAATAATCCAAATCCAGCATTGACAAAGCAAAAATAAAGGGGAAGACTAAGATGTGCCCTTGATCAAAATCTTGTGAAGTCGTCAAAAATATATGTAGATATGTGACGTTGTGTTCATGCATTGAATTTTTATAAATATATCATAGAGCAAAATAAGATTCTTTAATCTATATATTCCATATAATGGCACATCATTACACCATGTGAAATTTATGTAACATATGTAAATATATTTTGTATTTTCTTAAAAGTATGATTTATATAATTTTATGTATAAAAGATTCAATTTTCGATTAAATCCTTTTTCTTTGTATATTAAGTTTAATGCATTTTAAATAAGATAGTAAGTACCAAAATATTTTAATAGCTGATTTTAGAGGAATTTTCACAAATTAGGCTTAGTATCTAAAATCGTTTGGGCATAAGGTATCACTGCGGGTAAGAAACCAGGTCCCAGAAGAATTTCTTTTCCTCCTCCGAGTAAAGGAAAGGGTTAAAAGATACGTTACAATCAATACATGCTATTTTCAGACTGTGGTAATAATCAGTAAAATCAAAGTGGAAAGTACATTCTTACTTTCAGTTCTTATTTAAAGCCCCAGAACCTAAAAATATAATAAAATAATTGTTACCCATATATTAAAATTGCATCGTGCGAGTGTAACGAATGAAAACATCCAACATGGAAGACGACACTTTATTCACAAATACAGGTGAAGACGACACCCAGGTAGAAAATTGACAGAATAATACAATAAGAAATAACACTGGCACAGACAAAGGAACAAGAATAACACTTGTATGGCAGTCACAGTGGTTCCAGTAACTTTACAGTCACAAGTTCGCACTACATGGACAAACTGTATGATACTTAGCACTTCCAAGGCAGACTTTGATAGTTTCCAGCAAGTACAAGGCGTTCTCGGCAGATTAGCTAGCCAATTGATACCTCGGCTGATCCGCTCAGCCAAAAGCCGACTGCTTCTAAAGGCAGATTCCTGATAGCTAGATTCCTTCCGACACCTTACTCCCATTTATAGATGTGACGTCACAAGGAATTCCAAAGTCCGTAACTTTCCAGTCGATTTCGATAAGATTCCAGCATTTGTTAGAAACATCGTTTTGTCACTCACCAAGGTGAAGGGATCTTCACAAGCTGCTTCTCTCCTTGGCTGTGACTGATAAAACTTGTAAATGCCCTATTTCCTTTTCAAGAAACGTCGCAGGAAAATCCTGTCCGTAACAATGCAATTTCAAAATCTGTGTAGTTTCACTCACACAGCAGTCACGTGGATCAAATTCTGCTTTATAAAATTCCACCTAACTGTTCGATTAGAAATGCTTAACTGCCCAGAATCAAAGAGACAATTAATGCCGCTGGTCAATCAGATTAAATTTGAAGAGGGTTTTAATTTCCCGTTGACAGTCAATATTACCCTCACGAAAACTACACAGAAATATACTCTGCTCTAAGCCAGTGCTTTCAAATCCTTTTCTGTATGTACCCCAGGTTACTTGGTTCAGTCCGTACCCCAAGGACGAATCCGTTTGCCCTCAATGAACACATCTTTGTTTCACCATTACTGATTCCAAAACTTTCTAAAAATAGAATATGTTGAATTATGTTAAATGATTGATTTGTTCATTGTATTGTTTTCTGCTTTAAATTTTTGAAGTGGGCAAACAATGAGCGCAATCATTAAAAAGGAAAGTTAATTTGATTTTTGATTGACTGATTGTTTCTTAACGGCGCATTTAGAAGCAACCTGACAGAAATGGCTCGAGGATGAAACGTAAGCTGGTCCTTCACCTGTCAATCGGATGACATCAAGATTCAACGTGTATCAGCCCCATTGCAAAGAGAGGGCATCATAACCCACGACTCTGAAATACCACAATCATGGTCGGCTGTCACATACGAAGGAGAGGAAACAAAGTAAATAAATATAAAAATGAATTTACAAATATCACAAATTTAACTGAGCCAAAGATAAAGCTATATTTTATGTTTGAAGTGATGTTAATTATTTCGATTTGTTCTATGAACGAAAAGCCTCTAGGTAAACATTCAACATCATCCTAAAATATCCGAATAAGTGTTCCCTGATTTCTTATTAACGCAGTTAGAAGCAACACGCGGGCTATTACAATGTAATTTGTAATGAATCACGGTCAGGTGACGAGGACGACACCTGAGCCGGTACCCAACTTAGGACGTATTTCCTTCGTTTTAATTATACAGTCCTCTTTCAGTCTCTGTCTTGAACTCTTAACCTGCTCTTACCCTAGTTTATGTTCTGTAAATAATAAAGTTTTAGCTTCACACAACAATTGCTATCGACTGAAGCACTTCTCGAAAATATAAATTCGATTCCTGTTATTCTGAACAGAATCACTTCCCAAATACTTTCAATACAGACAGTTAATTACGATGATTCATTCAATCTGTAACATTTATCAACTCTTGTGTCGTATGATCCACTTTCTTCTTCATTTTAATTCTATTTCGCTTGTATATGACACCATCTCTAATTCAATTCAATACACTTTATCTTGACAGATTTACTCCTACTTTATTTAATTGGTAAGGAGTTGCAATTGTATTTCATTCAAATTACCAAAAGAACCCTTGAGGTTATTATGAAGAAATTGCAAATAGATAATACAAAATCTCCTAACTTTCTTCACACCCCCGATAAAGAGAAGTCTAGAGCAGCCTGTTTTACGACGGGTCTTGTAGGAACAAGGCCTCGAACCCGACATGGGAAATAACACTCAGCCACGAGCTTGTGAACATGACCATTGGGGACCGAGGTAATTGTTATTGATTGATTAAGACCCCTTTCACACCTTGCAGTTGCTATTAGAATACAAGATAGATTTCTACAGAATAAAATAAAATACCATCGTACAAATTGTACACAATATTAATTGAAAACCCTATTATCGAAAATTTCAATAACTAAAATTAACCGACTGTTAGTTGGTTCTGCAGTGACTAATGTAAACTGGTGAATCTAAATTTAAAGGTACTGCTTATGAGGAAAATTTTTGATGGCGATACGTTGGTAACGAAACCAAAATCTTTCTGGTAACCCTTCTGTAAGAACGAACACGTTCAAGGTCAGTGATTTTACCTTTCCTTTTTCAGTAGTTTATAATATTTTTGTTGAATCTTTTCTATGTCTTTTCACAATTGGCAGTGCTTAGGAAGTTGCCATTCCAACATCATTCTATCGAATCGATCTTGAGTTTGTTGTTTGCTTTATGTTTCACTTGCCAACAAAATCCAGTCTCATGGTAGCCCTAGAAGGTCAAGCTTGTGGACTAGCGGCGGGCAGTTTTCGTTCAGTCGGGGTCCGATCCTTACCAAAGACCCGCCGTGTGGCCGGGCTGATGCACGTTAAATCCGTCTTCGGGCCCAAAGTCTCCTCCTGCTGGCGTGGTGGATGTTAGCCTGAAATGTCCTCGTCACTTGACCGTGGTTCAAAATTACGAGGTCCGTCGGCCAATAGCCCTCAAGTTGCTTCTAGTGCGACGTTAATAAAACTAAACTATAAACACTTCGACAAACGACTGAGAGCGGGAATTTACACTCGTTCAACTGCTTAAATTTCACGCCTATACAAAATCATTATACCGCTCGCTGGGTATTGAAGAGGTGCCAACTTACCCGAATATCTGGGTTAGAAAATAGATATGATGAAGAAAGTGAAGGCTAAATCGATAGAAATGAAAACCTATGACAAAATAAAATAATTACTAGTTTACTAACAAATATATGTGTGAAAATATTAGCTTATTTTATACCTTCCTTCTGACTGAAAGAGAAACCAACTGAAAATTTCCGAGACATTAGATTTTCTTCTTACAAAATTGAGCAAGATATCCGTATTTAATTTCGCAGTATCAGTCTCAGGTATCTCATATAGCGGTCGGCGGTTTCGCCTCAGTCGTGTCTGATTCACAAAGACCCGCCGTGTAGCCTGGGCTGACGCATCGTTAACTGTCGGGGTCCAAAGTCCTCCTGTTGGCGTGGTGTGGATGTTAGGGAGAGGGGTGCCACAGGTGTCATCCTCGTCACTGACCGTGTTCAAAATTACGAGGTCCGTCGCCAATAGCCCTCGTGTTGTTTCTAGCGACGTTAATAAAACTAAAATCCAAAAACTCAGGTATTCAATGATTTAATTAATTAACATATCATCAGACTTCATACTTCTATGTAGGAAAGTATTAATAAAAATAAATTTAACAGTAAATTGTTTATAAATATTTATTCAGACACCTTAGTAAAATTCCAGCAAATATTTGGCAAGTAATAATTATTTTGTGGACTTTTACCTTCATGTATAACTCTTGCTTATAAATTTACTTTACCCACCAATCGCCATGTCTTCCATTTGGGAAACTTTTGTTTTAAGAATTTTTCTTCAGAAGTAATTAAGATACATATTCTTATTTTTCCATTAAAGGCCCTTGTTTATTAGTAATTTTCTCAAAAGATTTGTAATGTAAATTCTATTTTTAAAAATTTCTACAAATTCCACTGAACTTTCCATAATTGCATTAGAAAAATCAATTATAATAATTAAATAGAGTGCAGGGAACTTAGAAAATCAAAAATCATTGAAAATAGTCCTTTTAAGTCATAACAGTTAATAAAATTAAATTAACATAGTGTCTATATTTATCTCTAATATCCCATTTTCTGGGACCATATAATATCTTTTAACTGCACAGATTTTTATTGTAAACTAAAGGTTTAGGAACCAAATAATGAACCCCAAAACAAATAAAAATTTGAATCCTTTCTCCTGAAGGCGGATCATATATCAGTTTCAATGACTTGATTATCATCTTGTAACAAAGGATTCCTACATGCAGAGGCGAACTAGAATCCATTACGGTATCAGAAATGGTAAGTGCCCTGATTGTTAAGTGCAGACGAAATGCACGTCGCAAAATAGTAAAGGTAGAATCCTACAAATGAAAATGTGTAAAAGTTTTGCTCTTTGAATACAACATAAGAAAATTTAGTAAAGAGAGCGTCGACAATATTAACTTTATTTATCATTGTTCGATCCGAATGTTTTGATTTCATATGAAACATTATTTTTCTCTGAAAATGCTCCAATTGAATTTTGTTTTAAAATCGTGGTCGGCGAGATTACTGCACTTTCGCTATTTTTGTCTTGGTCATTTCTTTAGTATTAAATTCAGCTTTATAAAATGATGCTTATAATAATTAAATAAAGTGCCAAACGCAATGCAGAAAATTTTAAGTGGATGTTAAATTCTATTATCACTCAAATTATAGTAATATATTAACGCTTATGACTAACTTGTGGTTTTCATAAAATGTTTGATTAACGCGTGTCAACAGACATTAACCATGAGATTGGAGATCTGTAAAAGTTTGGAGAGGGGAAGATCAATTCAAATCTAGTTCTCGTCACTTGATCTTGAGTAAAAACTTTAAGTTCGTCCGTCATAACCCCTCGCGTTGGTTTTAAAATTCTTCTATCATAAACAAAATAATCCTCGATTCAAATCAAAACATCTCGGCTCAGATTTGATCTTTGTCTGATCACGATATTAAAGACCCACATTTGAATTCCATTTTCAGGTAAAAATAACATTGCTAAGGCCATGTTATAATGGGCAACACTTTATCCTTTAGCGTTTATAATGTTTTAAAATATTTCACAAAAAAGTCATATTTTGCTTTAACAATTGAAAGAAAACATCAACTATGTGTAATATAAGGGAAGACAATTACAAAATGTTAATTTAATATTCATCTCAAAAATGATTCTGAAATTAATTTCGAATTTCACTATAGATTCGTCGAATTTGTGTCAATACAGCGTATGTAATGAGTGTGTTTCTCTCTACGCTGCCTTTGGTTGGTTAATATAGGATCCGGTAACTGTACGAAGAATTCAAAATTAAAATATCTAATCAAATTTTTATAATTTAACGATTAACTAAAATATTAATTTAATATATGAAAAAAACACTGAAGGTTTATTAAAATCAAAAAGTAAAATGTGGTTGTATTTTAATTTAATGCTAAACCAAATAATGTAAATAAGTAACCATTTTTATGGGTTTCTAGAATAACTAACACAAATGTTGAAAGGTGATTTCATTATATTTTAGTTCCGTAAAACAAGTGTAAATAATAAAAAAAAATAACAGGGAAAAGAACAGAAACTGAGACAGATATTTGCACCATATGCGAGGATATTTATTTACAAATTATTACAAACAACAACAATTGTTGAAATTAGGAATCTAATCACATACACCTATTTTAAAATAATGAATTTATAAAATAATTGTCATAAATATCCTTGAAACTGTGCCGGTTTATTCTTGCCAAGGGTTCAAAACAATTTTAAAGTCTATAAATGAAAAAGGATTCCACAATTATCGTAAAGTATGTTTTCCCACGATAGAGTCACAAGATTCGGTGGGTTTGGAATATCTTCCACCCCTTGCAAGTCCTCCCATGAGATAAGTCACAAGATCTGATGGCCTGGAATAGCTCCACACCTCGGGCAGCAGCCCTCCCGCGAGTAAGTCACAAGATCTCGGTGCCTGGAACATCTCCATAACTCAAGCAGCAAGTCCCTCCATGAGTAAGTCACAAGATCTGATGGTTTGAATAGCTTCCATAATTCTCGGCCAGCAAGTCCTCCCGCGAGTAAGTCACAAGATTCGGTGGGTCATCTCCATAATCTCCTCGGGCAGCAAGTCCTCCATGAGTAAGTCACAAGATCTGAAAATTTGAATATTTCCATAATCTCCGTGGGCAGCAAGTCCCTCCGCGAGTAAGTCACAAGACTCGGTGGGTTTGAATATCTCCATAACTCTCAAGAAAGTCCCTCAAGGAGGCAAGTCACAAGATTCGATGGGTTTGGATTATTCACTTCTCGGCCAAAGTCCTCCCGCGAGTAAGTCACAAGATCTGGTGGGTTTGAATATTCCATAATTCTCGGCAGCAAGTCCCGCGAGTAAGTCACAAGAGGTGGGTTTTGAATATCTTCCATAATTCTCGGCAAAGGCAAGTCCCTCCCGCGAGTGTTTCGCCAAGATCTTGATAATTTGGAATACCTTATAATCTCCGGCAAGTCCCTCCCGCGAGTAAGTCACAAGCATTCCTGGTGGTTTTGGAGGTCTTATTAATCTTCGGCCAGCAAGTCCTCCCAAGGAGATAAGCCCACAAGATCTGAATATCTTCCATAATCTCGGCAGCAAGTCCCGCGAGTAAGTCACAAGATCTGATGGGTTTGGAATAGCTCCATAATTCCTCGGTCAGCAGTCCTCCCGCGAGATAAGTCACAAGACCTGGTGGTTTTGAGTACTCCCATAATTCGGCCAGCAAGTCCTCCCGAGATAAGCTCAAGATCTGGTGGTTTGAATCTTACACCTCGGGCAGCAAGTCCTCCCGCGAGATAAGTCACAAGATTCGATGGGTTTGAATAGCTTCCCATAATTCCTCGGCCAGCAAGTCCTCCAAGCAAGTCACAAGATTCCGGTGGTTTTGAGCACCTCCATAATTCCTCGGCCAGCAAGTCCTCCCATGAGATAAGTCACAAGATCTGGTGGTTTGAATACCCATAATTCTCGGGCAGCAAGTCCCCGCGAGTAAGTCACAAGATTCGGTGGGTTTGGAATATCTTCTCTAATTCTCGGCAGCAAGTCTTCATGAGTAAGTCACAAGATCTGGTGGTTTGAATATCTTCCATAATCTCGGGCAAGTCCCGCGAGTAAGTCACAAGATCTGGTGGGTCTGAACATCTCCTCGGCCGTGCCCTCCCGCGAGTAAGTCACAAGATCTGTGGGTTTGGAATATTCCATAATTCTCGGGCAGCAAGTCCTCCTGAGTAAGTCACAAGATCTGGTGGTTTGAATATCTCTCCACCTCGGCAGCAAGTCTTCCGCGAGTAAGTCACAAGATTCGGTGGTTTGAATATCTTCCATAATTCTTTGGGCAGTCCTCCCATGAGTAAGTCACAAGATCTGATGGTTTGGAAGGCCTATAATTCTCGGCCAGCAAGTCCCTCCCAAGGAGTCACAAGACTCGGTGGTTTTGAGTACCCTCCCATAATTCTCGGCCAGCAAGTCCTCCCGCGAGTAAGTCACAAGATCTGGTGGTTTTGAGCATCTTCCATATTGGCCAGCAAGTCCTCCCGCGAGATAAGTCACAAGATCTGGTGGTTTAAATATCTTCCATAATTTCGGCAGCAAGTCCTCCCGACATAAGTCACAAGATCTGGATGGTTTGAATACCTTATAATTCTCGGTCAGCAAGTCCCCATGTGAGTAAGTCACAAGACTCGGTGGGTTTGGAATATTTCCATAATTCCCTGGCAGCAAGTCCTCCGCGAGTAAGCTCACAAGATCTGTGGTTTGAATATCTTCTAATTCCTCGGCCATTAAGTCCTCCTGAGATAAGTCACAAGATTCGTGGGTTTGAATACTCACCTCGGGCAGCAAGCTCCCGAGTAAGCCAAGATCTGGTGGGATTCTTGAACACCTCGGGCAAGTCCCGCGACAAGTCACAAGATCTGATGGGTTTGGGAATAGCCTCCACACCTCCGGCCAAGTCCTCCCGCGAGGTTACAAGATCTGGTGTAGATGAATTGTCTCCACACCTCCAAGCAGCAAGTCCCCATGAGTAAGTCACAAGATCTGGTGGTTTGGAATATCTCTGACCCTCAATAAAGTCCTCCCAAGGAGATAAGTCACAAGATTCGATTTAATTGAATTGCTTCCATAATTCCTAAGGCAAGTCCCTGGGCGAGCAAGTCCACAAGATCTGGTGGTTTGGAATTCATAATTCCTCGGGGCTACAGCAAGTCCTCCATGAGTAAGTCACAAGATCTGGTGGGTTTGGAACATCTTCCACCTCAATAGCAAGTCCTCCATGAGATAAGTCACAAGATCTGGTGGGTCGAATATCATTCTCCATAATTCTCAAGCAGCAAGTCCCTCCATGAGTAAGTCACAAGATTCGATGGGTTTGGAATACTTCCATAATCTCGAAGCGTCCCTGAGTAAGCTCACAAGATCTCGGTGGTTTTGGAGTACCCATAATCTCTCGGTCAGCAAGTCCCTCCCATGAGTAAGTCACTGACCTGTGGTTTTGAGTACTCCATAATTCTCGGCCAGCAAGTCCTCCCGCGAGATAAGTCACAAGATTCGGTGGGTTTGAATATCTCCATAGGGCGCAGCAAGTCCCTCCCATGAGTAAGTCACAAGATCTCGGTGGTTTGAACATCTTCAATCTCTCGGCAGCAAGTCTTTCCGCGAGTAAGTCACAAGATTCGGTGGTTTGGCCTTCCATAATTTCGGGCAGCAAGTCC
Organism: Nephila pilipes; assembly: GCA_019974015.1. Taxonomy (NCBI): domain Eukaryota; kingdom Metazoa; phylum Arthropoda; class Arachnida; order Araneae; family Nephilidae; genus Nephila; species Nephila pilipes. The sequence goes on from BMAW01015505.1 coordinate 30,169, forward strand.
CTCCCAAGGAGTGTCATGATCGGTGGGTTTGAATATCTTCTACTCGGCAGCAAGTCTCGCGAGAGTAAGTCACAAGATCTGTGGGTTTGGAATATCTTCCATACCCGGCAGCAAGTCCTCCCAAGAGTAAGTCACAGATTCGGTGGAATATTTTCTAATTCTCGGCAGCAAGTCCTCCCAAGAGGTCACAAGACTCGGTGGTTTTGAGTACCTTCCATAATTTCGGCCAGCAAGTCCCGCGAGTGTTTCACAAGACTCGGTGGTTTTCGAGTACCCTTCCATACCCGGCCAGCAAGTCCCCGCGAGATAAGTCACAAGATTCGGTGGGTTTGGAATATCTTCCATAATTTCCGGCAGCAAGTCCCCCAAGAGTAAGTCACAAGATCTGATGGTTTGAATAGCTTCCATAATTCTCGGCCAGCAAGTCCTCCCGCGTAAGTCACAAGACTCGGTGGTTTTGGAGTACCTTCCATAATTCTCGGCCAGCAAGTCCTCCCGCGAGATCACAAAAATAGGTAAGTGTTGAATTTTTCAATCTGCTATTTGTGAAGTTTTCTTGAATCCTTGTAGATCTATTGTAGTTTTGTGAAATTAGATATGTAATCTTTCCAGAATTTAACACTGTCATAGGATGTAGGCAAATGTGTAATGTCCGAAATATTCTACAGATTTGAAGTCATGTTTTAACAGAAACTTTGAGTGATATATTCATACTAAAAGCATTTACTTTACTGATGAGCCAATTCAGCTTTCAGTTCAAGTGCCTTGCAGATTTCAAAAACAACAATTGAGTAAACTATTGGAACAGGCTTGTTTACTTTAAACTCCTGGCAGGAAAGTGTTGAGTCACTTTCTTGTGGAACGAAATTTGCTGGAAGATCGAGAGCTTGACATATCTTAAATACGAAGAGCGATCGCACGACAGGTATGGTAGCCAATGGATCCTTTTGTTCGTAAGGAGTTCCAGTCACAGTTGTGGTTACTTGTTGAGGAACGAGTTTCGGGTGGAGCTCGAGTGCTTCGCAAGTCTTCTGTACTGTGGGAGAGTGAAGAACTGCAGCAGCAACAGTGGTATCCTGAGTAGTTGCGCGCCCCAAAACAAATGCACTGAAAAATTGCGTTGTGGCGTAATAAAAAAACTCGATCATTAAGTCGAAAAGGATGATCTCGATAAAGTAAAGGAGATCGAGACCAGCAATGGCTCTCAATGCCCATTGTAGGAAGTGTAAACACACCTCAAAAATCATAACGATGATCATATCGAAAGTAAGTCAGAAAATATCTCTAAAGTTAGCTCAAGAAAATAATAATCAAGTCACAGAAGCATCCAAATCAACGTTTGAACAATAAATGATTTTAAGATAAGAATACAATAAAAGTTTATGAATTTCATTGTTGTGCTGAATATGTTTATATTGTTACAAGATATTATGAATTTAGAATACATTTGTGAACAATATGATCAACAAACAAATAGTATTTTTTACAATAAAGGAACCAGTTTTTTATTGTTGATTTATTGATGCGGCTGGATATATTTCCTTTTAAATCACAAACACTTACGACGTTAGATTTTGTTTCACTAAATGAGCAGCGTGTCATGTCATTGGTAATGATGATTTTAAGAGCATCAAAACACAAATACCCAAATTTGTATAAATTGCTATTAGCTTAGTATTTTTTTAAATCTATTAATTTGAATACCAAAATGGTACAAAAGTTTTCTATCAATGGTACCAAAATGGTACTATTAATGTGGTACTAAACCTTTTTGTGTTTTGCTCCTTCGAATGAAAAATAATACTATTAACCGTTTATGATATTAATAATATAATCAACAGTTTTCAAACTTTTTTTATGTTGTAAATCACTTTTTAAGCTGTGATTCGTAAGTCTTACGCCTCCCCTTCGTAGAAGTATAATTTATTACATACTTAAAGACTTTATAAAATACATAACATATAAGTGTATTGCTTAAAGTTTGATTGATAAATATATTTTTTAAAAAAATAATTTAATATTTTTATTGAGAAGGTAACCTTTGTAAAACGACGCATAATATTCGATATTTGGTGCTATGTTAATCCTCATTATTTTAAAATGACCGGTTTCACTAATGACACTCTTTATTATTATTATTATTATTATTATTTTTTTTTTGGAAATTACTGACAAACCTGACTCCTCTATAACATACTTATACCTACTTTTAAAGCGGACATATCTTTCTTTAAAGATATTTAGAACTATTTGCTGAACAAGTTTTCGATTTTTTTAGTGTTAAGTGAAGCGTTTTCGAGTGCTATTGTGAGTGTTTCATAGCGCATTGGTAGTTGGTTTTCAACATCCTTCAAGTTTGCTTTATAACAATACTTTATATCGCTTGGACGCCCATCCATAGTCGGCACCAGTCCCGTGGGGAATAAATAACATAAATCTCTTTTTAGCACTGATTGAAAGATTGCGAACAGAAATATGTGGAAGTATATTTACTATTGGCTATAATGAATGTATGAGTGGTACCCAAAAGAAAGTGAAAAAACTGTTGGTTTGATGAAGAAAATCATAAATAGAATAGCTAAACGTGTCGTGGCTTTATAACGACATTGACGCTTTAAGACATTTCATTTTGATGTCATATATATTTAATTATTGTCATTTTCAAGAAACACCCTTTCTCCATTCCGAGAATGTTGCATACGAATATTCCATTGTTCGAAACTGTGCTGGAAGTCTCTTTCAGTAATCCCCTACAGGACGTCTTTTGTGCTGGAAGTCTTTTTTTAATAATCACCTTCAGGACGTCTATTGTGCTGGAAGTATTTTTTTAGTAATCGCACATTTTCACTTTCACAGCATCAACGGACTCAAATATTGTTCCTTTTAATGTATATTCAACCTTAGGTAACAGATAGAAGTTACATGGCTCAGGATCCGGCGAATGAGGTGGATTGTCTAACACTGAGAAGATGTACCTACTAGAAATTTGGACAGACAACGTAGAATGAGTCGGCGCATTGTGTTTGTCATTTTTTAAAGTTTCAGCAATCTCACGAATTAAAATACTTACTTACTTATACTTATATTATAGAATACTTGGGCGACTCTCAGATAGAACCAGACTACCCATTTGTTTTATACTCAACCGTTTTTGAAGTGGAAAGGCGACTAGGGCATAAATCATCTTCAACGTCTTCTTCGCTACTTTTAATAAGTTTAATCAGTTCAGAAACACGTGCATATGATAATCAACTCGAAAAAATTGGAACTGCCCTGACTGGGAACGTAAAGTCTTTAGTGACGAACCCCGTTTCCAACTGTATCTTGACAACAACCGCAGACGTGTCTGGAGATGTCTAGGGCAGCGGGAGAATCCTGCCTTTATTATCGCATTCCACGCAGGCCACAACAGTGCGTAATGATCAGGGATACCATCTCCTTTGATAGCCGGGTTCCTTAGGTAGTCTTTTCTGGCAAACTGACAGCACAGCGGTACGTAGACGACATTCTACGACCGATTGTGTTACCATTTCTTTTGCTACATTCAGGAAGTACTTTTCAACAACAAAATACCCGACCAGCACGCGTTGCTATGAATTGTTTGCAATCTTTCTCTACACTTCCTTGGCCAGCTAGTTCGTTTGATCTCTCTCCCATAGAGCCCATTTTGAACGTTATGGGAAAGCGATTGCAGCCATCCCGAATTGATGACGATTTAGTCCAATAGATGGAGAGAATCGGCACGAAATTTCACAGGACAGCATCCGAGAGCTTTATCAGTCTATGCCAGGACGGGTGACAGCTTGCATTTGGCCAGAGGTAGATCAACGCTTTATTGACGTCTTCCCTTTGTTACGGCCAAACTCTGAGAGTAAATCATTCAATTGTTCTGAAAATCTAATCTTTTGTTTTTCTATGTATGTTCTACATACACAACAATTTTTATCGCAATCGGAAAAATTCTTTTTGGTGCGTCGTTTTCTTGGTTATGGAGCATATTTATGTAGCATGGTCATATTTTTTTTTATCTGCAGACAAAACGTCATCTTGTTCCCAGTTGAACGGCTTCGAGTTTGAAATTAGCTAGCTTGGCGCCACTTTAAAAATTTCTCCAAGCAGTACACTACAATTGGGACTTTAATAACGTAAATTACTTCTCTTTTAACGCGACAGCGCATTCATCACGCGCGATGTAATGTATGTCATAAATAACTATATTAAAGAAAGTTAAGTACAGATAAACGAGAACATGAAATTTTTAGTTTATATGTCAAATGTATTATTGAAAAAAAGGGGTGAATATTCATTTCATTAACAGTAGTAATATTGATATCTTAGAAATTTTTTAACTAGTGTTAACAGTTCAAATGTGTTGTGCTTTCGAGTACAATGTGGTTTTATGAGGTACTAATATTTCGATTAAATTCTACTACATATATTGGATAGATTCCAAGTTGAAGAGTAAAATGTGATAACCAATAAATTATAAGAATTTAGTTAGGTATTTTATTTTGTAAATGTGATTTAACTTAATAAGTGCGATTCATTATCAACTTTCTATTTTAAAAACAATTCTTTGAAGATGCCTTAATAAAGTTGACCATTAACAAAAGTACATATCGCCCCTCCCCCCACTTTTATGGGATATTTATCCGCAAACAAACAATTTGCCAATACAACAACAACAAAACACGAAAGAAATTACAGAATTCCGTTTATATAAAAACAGTGTATACGGTGGAGTAATTTGTAACAGCCACCATGACTGTAACTTGAACGGGACTGCTAACGCCACCTGTGGTAACGTTGAGAAAGAGAGACTTTTTCCCAACCTCTAGTTTTCTTGTTGTGCGCGTGTATGTTTGTTGCCTGTCGTGTATATGTCTCATGTGTATTCCTTTTACTGTGATGTATATCCCCGTGCTGTGAACTGAACCCAGCCAATATAATAGAAAAAAAAATTTTTCTTACAATCTTCTAATCTTCATTCAAGATTCGACGCACTCATGCCCCGCGCTACACATTCAAATAATATAAATATTCGATACAATCAGTTGAGTCTGTCATGACATACTTTCACGGTAGTGAAATTAGCTCCATTTGTCGCAAATACAAATCAAAGGCCTGTAGTGACCCTGTGTCAATTGCTTACCACCTTCTCACTTCACCAAGAACCAGTTAGATCTTTTCATCTTTCCGCGAGGCGTAATAAAGCAACAAATTTTTGTATAAAAATTACAAGTGTTCTGCGTGCGCACCTCTGCTGTATTGGTATTCATACCCGTACTACCAGAGGAGCATAGCAGCAGCAAAAGAAGAAAAGGGGTTAATACACTGCCTAATCGATATGATTGCTTACAATCCAAACTGAGCTAATTTCATAACAGGATTTCCTCCCCATCCCCAACGGCCCAGATCAACTGAGTTCATCTTGATACAGAAGGAAACATCTCGTTCTAAAACATACTTAGTTCTCGCTCCTCAACGTCTGTGGGGTTGTTCCATTCGAATGTTGCTCATCATTCGTATCTAACAGGTCAATTGAAAAGTCCCCGGCCTGACACATAGATGGCGCTACTAGAATTAAATCCATATGTTTTTTAGTTAGCCCTAACCCTCAATAGATGCCTGTATAAATTTGACAGCTGTCGGATCATTAGTTTGTGAATTATAGCATTTTGAGTGAAGCAACTTTTGTTATTGTGAAAAAAATGGATAAAAAGGAATTTCGCGTGTTGATAAAATATTGCTTTTTGAAGGGGAAAAATACAGTTGAAGAAAAAACGTGGCTTGATGCCGAGTTTCCGGACACTGTCCCAGGAAAATCAACCATCAAGGATTGGTGTGCTAAGTTTAGACGTGGTGAAATGAGCACCGAAGGCGGTGGACGCCCAAAAGAGGTTGTTATCGACGAAAACATTAAAAAAATCCACAAAATGATTTTGAATGACCGTCAATTGAAATTGAATGAAATAGCAGACACTTTAAAGATATCGACTGAACGTGTACATCATATCATTCACGAATATTTGGGTATGAGAAAGCTCTGTGCAAAGTGGGTGCCGCGCGAGCTCACTTTTGACCCAAAACAACGACGAGTCGATGATTCGGAGCAGTGTTTGAAGAGGATCAAGCGTAATAAACCCGGGTTTTTGCGTCGATATGTGACAATGGATGAAACAGGGCTCCATCATTTCACTCCGAAGTCCAATCGACAGTCATCCGAGTGGACTGCACACGATGAACCCGCTCTAAAGCGTGGGAAAAAGCAACAGTCGGCTGGCAAGGTTATGGCGTCTGTATTTTGGGATGCGCGTGGAATAATTTTCATTGACTACCTTGAAAAAATAAGGATCATCAACATCGACTATTACATAGCGTTATTGGACCGTTGGAAGGACGAAATCGCCGAAAAACGGCCGCATTTGAAGAAAAAGAAAGTGCTGCTTCACCAAGACAATACACCTTGTCACAAGTCGGTGAAAATGGTGGCAAAAATCCATGAATTCGGCTTCGAATTGCTTCCTCATCCACCGTATTTTTCAGATCTGGCCCCCAGCAACTATTTCCTGTTCTCAGATATCAAAAGAATGCTCGCTGGGAAGAAAACTTCGTCGAATGAAGAGGTGATCGCCGAAACTGAGGCCTATTTTGAAGCAAAGGACAAATCGTTCTACAAAAATGGTATCGAAAAGTTGGAGGGTCGCTATAATCAGTGTATCACCGTTGAAGGGAATTATGTTGAATAAAAAAAACTAATTTTGACAAAAAAAATGCGTTTTACTATGGTAGGCCGGGGACTTTTCAATTGACCTGTTAAGAGGATACTAGTAGTTTTTCAGCACTATGCTCTTTTTCAGAACATCATTATTGTTCAATTTTATCTAATGAAATTTTCAAGTGCAATATTAACTCAAAATCCTAACAGATTTTAAAAGTCATATGCGAAGTTTTGCACAGAACAGATTTAGCCACCCAAGGTGCGCTTCTTTTATAATTATAATTAAATTACTCAATTAAATAAAAGAATTAAATCAAGCGATGAAATATCGAGAAAAGGATAATAGTAAACTTTTCGAATATTAAAATTAAAGCAAAGTATAAATTAATAAATTAAGTATATTTAAGCTACATGTAATTAAAATTAAACAAACGATAAAACATTGAAAAGTGATCTGGTACGCTAAAAGTGATCACCTAATACAAACTACTAAAAAAAAAATTGGCTGCCTCACAACTATCTTAAAAGTCTAAGTAATGTCATTCATTTTCAGTGATCACAGGTCAATTGAAAGGTCCCCGGCCTACCATAGTAAAACACATTTTTTTGGCAAAATTAGTTTTTTTTATTCAACATAATACCCTTCAAGGGTGATACACTGATTATAGCGACTCTCCAACTTTTCGATACCATTTTTGTAGTACGATTTGTCCTTTGCTTCAAAATACGCCTCAGTTTCGACGATCACCTCTTCATTCGACGAAAATTTCTTCCCAGCGAGCATTCTTTTGAGATCTGAGAACAGGAAATAGTCGCTGGGGGCCAGATCTGGAGAATAAGGTGGACGAGGAAGCAATTCGAAGCCGAATTCATGGATTTTTGCCATCATTTTCACCGACTTGTGACAAGGTGTATTGTCTTGGTGAAGCAGCACTTTCTTTTTCTTCAAATGCGGCCGTTTTTCGGCGATTTCGTCCTTCCAATGGTCCAATAACGCTATGTAATAATCACTGTTGATGATCCTTCCTTTTTTAAGATAGTCAATGAAAATTATTCCACGCGCATCCCAAAATACAGACGCCATAACCTTGCCAGTCGACTGTTGCTTTTTCCCACGCTTTGGAGCGGGTTCATTGTGTGCAGTCCACTCGGATGACTGTCGATTGGACTTCGGAGTGAAATGATGGAGTCATGTTTCATCCATTGTCACATATCGACGCAAAAACTCGGGTTTATTACGCTTGATCATCTTCAAACACTGCTTCAAATCATCAACTCGTCGTTGTTTTTGGTCAACGCGCGGCACCCACTTTGCACAGAGCTTTCTCATACCCAAATTTTCGTGAATGATATGATGTACAAGTTCAGTTGATATCTTTAGAGTGTCTGCTATTTCATTCCATTTCAATTTACGGTCATTCAAAATTATTTTGTGGAATTTTTTAATGTTTTCGTCGGTAACAACCTCTTTTGGGCGTTCACCGTCTTCGGTGCTCATTTCACCACGTCTAAACTTAGCATACCAATCCTTGATGGTTGATTTTCCTGGGGTAGTGTCCGGAAACTCGACATCAAGCCAAGTTTTTGCTTCAACTGTATTTTTTCCCTTCAAAAAGCAATATTTTATCAACACGCGAAATTTCTTTTTATCCATTTTTTTCACAATAACAAAAGTTGCTTCACTCAAAATGCTATAATTCACAAACTAATGATCCGACAGCTGTCAAATTTATACACGCATCTTTTGAAGGATAGGGCTAACTAAAAAACATATGGATGTAATTCTAGTAGCGCCATCTATGTAATTCTAGTAGCGCAGGCCGGGGACTTTTCAATTGACCTGTTATCTTGATTCCAGCTTACATATGATTTATGGTAATACATAAATTGATAAGTAAGTAAAAAACTTAATTTTTTATTTGTTTCACTCCAATGCAATAAAAGAATTGGGTGAAATTCATTACGACAAATTTTTGAAAAATGAGTTCATTAGTGGTGAAAGCAGGCACCAGGCACATATTTTATTTTAATCCAGTAAAAAAATCCAGGAGAAACGTATTATGACGTATGTGAGAGCGGAAGTAACACTGTCACTACTAAAACAAATCCCTTGCCTACATCAGTACAAACTGAGGAAAATCAAGCGAGTGAAACTGAGGATAACGACGGCTTTACCGCCATCTCGAAAAAAAAGAGAGTAGCGCCAATCTTCACAGATGAAAGTGTAAACAAGCCAAACCTACTAAAAGAACTTAATGAAAAAACAGGCTCCATGGTTTTAGGCAGATTCATTAATGGCAAAGTTTCCCTGCTACGCCCAACGCACACAGAATTATACAAAATTACATTTTGGTAAAAAAGCTAAAATCGCATATCTACGAGATGCAAAATCAGAAAATGCTTAAAGTAGTCTTTCTTGGTCTTTCCTCCGACTTCGACATCAAAAGCTAATAAATGAAATACAAACGCATTGTTTCAACCCTGATCATGTCTCTGTTCTGCGCAATAAGCGCAATAATGCAAACATGCCCCTCTTCCTCGTGGTTCTCAGGAAAAGCCTTGAAACTCAGGAAATATTCATCACTACCATTGGCTACTTCCGAGGGAAAGTTGAAGCACTCAAAAAAAAAAATTCCATAACTGCGCAGTGTTACAGATGCCAGGATTTCTATCACCATAGCAGAATCTCTAACCGCACTTCCAAATGCCTAAAATGCGCAGGAAACCACATCACGAGAGACTGCAAGAAAACTTTGCAAACTCTTGTCAAGTGTGCTCTCTGCGGAGGTCCACACCCCGCCAACTACTCTGGATACCCACAAAATCCTATTCATGCTAAATCTGCCAAACCATCAAATGTAAATAATTATCTGGGAAGAAAGAAGAAAACTCCAGCAAGCTAAAATGGCTCCCCAAACCCAAATTCCCACTCAGCAGATTACTGCCCCAAAAAATAGCACCACTAATGCTCCGCTTGTTGACACCATGTCACAGCTTCTAAGTCAAATGGGCACCATGCTCCAAATTATCCAGATCCAACTGATCACCCAAAAATAATGCCTAATAGAACCAATTTTAATGGTCCTTCACTCCGAATATTTAGTTGGAACGCAAATGGATTAAGAAGACAAATCGAGGAACTCAAGCATTCAACCGCCAAGCACGATCCGGATTTAATCAGCATACAAGAAACGCATCTCCGACCTTCCGACACTGTCAAAATACTAAATTACTCTTGCTATTGAAGTGACCGTCTTACCCATACGTCTTACCCATACACACTGCTATCTTCATTAAAAATACCATTAAACATTTTCCTATCATTTTCAATAGCCAAACTTTCGAAAATACATTTGTAAATATTTACCTACAAGATAACTCTCTCATCACTGCCTCTAGCATCTATAGACCACAACACAGTACTATCAATACTGTTGCCATCCTCGTCCAAAACGACAAATTCTTTTCGGAGATTTTATTGCGAAACATCCCTGCTGGAACCCTGGGAGGGCAAATAGAAGTGGTACAATCATCTGCCACTGGGTGGCTGCTTCCGCACTTGATGTTATTGCTCCAGATCATCCTACTCACTTCCCCCACAGAGGTGCTCAATTCTCCATACTTGATTTCGCAGTAGCCAAAAACCTCGCTCATTCTGATATATCTTCTATCAACGAACTTAGCAGTGACCATAATCCCGTAATGATTGATCTCTTACTTAACAGTATTCTTCCTCCCGATTTTAGAACGCACAAGATTACCAACTGAGTGAAATTCCAAGAAATTATCCACCAAACAATGCCAGGAAATCCTAAAATCAATCCTGAAATCATAGACGCAGCAATAGAAAATCTCAACTCCATCATCTCACAAGCAATACATTGCTCCTCTGTCACTAAAGTGATAAATACCCCCCACCTTAGGCTTCCTCAAAACATAAGAAACCTCATTAAAATAAAAAAATAAGTTTAGAACGCTTTGGAACCAGACAAGATACCACCACCAAAAGAGAAGTAAGCACTCTCATCAGACAGATTCAAACCTTAATTCAAGAGCACAAAAATAGAAACTGGAAGAACTTGTTGGAAACTCTCAACCCTGAAGATAACTCACTTTACAACTTAAATAAAATCATAAGTAGAAAAAACGTACAATATCCCTCCTCTAAGTGGCCGAGCGGAATGGCCCATTCAGACTTCGAAAAAGCAGAAGCCTTCAAAGAAATTCTGGAAGATACCTTTCAAGAAAATGCAGAACCATACTCAGAAGAGAAAATTGAGGAAGTCGAAAGAACAGTCTCTAATTTTCTTGCAAATAACCAATCCATATCCACCCCTCCTTTGGCAACCCCAGTTGAAATCGAGGAAATCATCAGAAAACTTGTAAATAAAAAAGCACTTGGTCCGGATTCTATTCCCAACATTGTTCTCAAATACCTGCCTGACAAAGCAATTACGAACCTCACTAAAATTATCAACAGATGCCTCATGTTGATTTACTTCCCATCAAAATGGGTAGAAGCCAATATTGTCATGATACCTAAACCAAAACAAGACCACAAATTCACCCAAAATTATAGACCTATTAGCCTATTATGCACCACTGCTAAGATATTAGAGAAAATTATCTTAAAAAAATCAAAAATCACTACGATGAAATTAACTGCATCCCCCCGGAACAGTGTGGTTTCCGCGAAGGTCACTCTACCATCCATCCATCAATCAGAGTCACCAATGTCATTAACGAAGGTTTCACCCATAAATTGTATACCATAGGCATCTTCCTGGATGTAAAGAGAGCTTTCGACAGAATGTGGCACGACGGTCTGTTGTACAAAACGAACAGTTTAAACTTCCCAACTTACCTCATCAAAATTATTCATAGTTTCCAGCAAAATAAATCTTTCAGAGTAAAAATTGAAGATAGTTTTTCTAATAATGGTATTATGGCTGCGGGCTGTCCGCAGGGGTTAATTTTAAGCCCCCCTATTGTACAATATTTTCACTTCAGACTTTCCACACCACAGTCAGTGTATGCCTCTTCACCGATGACTCTGCCGTACTTGCACAAACCTCAAATATACTATTAAAGTTCTCCAAAAGTACCTCGACACTCTCGAACTTTGATTAACTGACTGGAGGATCGCAATAAATGTCAATAAAACCAAGTCATTATCTTCAGAAGATACGGAAAAATTGACCCTACTATGAATTTAAACCTTTTCGAAGAAGAGATCAACTGGGTTTCTGTTGTACGCTATCTAGGACTTCAAATAGACTCCAAACTAACCAACAAACAGCATATCAAATATCTTTCCGAAAAAGTTTGGACTAAAATTCATTTATGCATCTCACTCATTGGCAGAAACTCACCTCTTTCCTTAAAAACAAAGTGTTGCTGTACAAACAAGTTCTTCGCTCAATCATCACTTTTGTCTCCCCCGTTTGGGGGTCGACGACAACCGCCCATATGAATAAAGTGCAAGTAATGCAAAATAAGGTCCTAAGAATTATGACTAATTCCCCCGGTACATCAGAAACTCGGTTATTCATAACGACTTAAATATTGATTCCATTGAAGACTACATCACCAAGTTGTCGCGAAACGTTTTCACCTCCATCTCAAATCACAATAATGAAATTATCGGAGCTCAAACTATTTTTAGCAATCTTCATTCAAAATACCATTTCGCCTACAAAATAACCAAAGGGTCTCTTCCCTTAAAGTCTCCATAGTGATTCTCATTATTTGTCTAATAACACTTCACTTCTCGTAAGGATTATAGCATCTCCATTTGTATTTCATATTGGTTACATCTAACTCACATTGTGTTGATACTGAATGGTATCACGGGTACTCCTCTAAATTATTTTTTCTTCATTCATTAATTCCAACTACTTCATCTCGCCGAGGGGCGCCATCTGCTGAACTTTTCATTCACCACTTTTTCCTACATTCTGAGCAAAAGCGATGACTCGCTGACGCTCGTCAACCATCTTATGTATGTATGTATTATGATGTATTTCTGAAAATTAAGTAAGTTACTGGTGATAGCAGACATGAAAAAAAAGCAAAAACAAGATAAATTTTTGTTAAGTGATCAGGTACGACATTTTTGGGTTATCTAAAACAATAGTCAATCGGGCAGCTAATAAATATAGATATTTTAAATGCTAAGTTGTCCTGGATCATTTGCAATCTCTTGATACCAGTCAGTCAAAGAATGGTAGGTGCTTACACAACTATTTACACATTCAGGTCTCATTGAATCATATTTTGAATTGTATGGGACCGGACAAATCCGATTTATGTGAACATTCTTTAGTGGTGCTGAGATTTGTGAAGGCGAATGAATTAATGCGCATGGTCTGGTATTATTAGGAAGACGAGGACTATCAAAATGGTTCTTTCCGCCGATTGCTTGAATGTTAACGTCTCAATGAGAAACATAGCAAAAAAAATTGTAGCCGTATCTCATCATTTTGAACACTAATCGATTGACGAGGACGACACTTCAACCGATACTCCATATCATCGAACGTCCATAGCATACCAACTAGAGACATTTTATCCCGGATATATTATATAATGAGAATGAAGTCCGCAATACGACGGGTGTTTAATGGCATCAGGGGTCGAGATCAGGATTAGACTCAAATAATGTTTCGCGCCTATGACCATTCGATTTCCACGGCCACTTCATTTCGAAGAATAAAAATTAATGCTGCTGAAAATCAAATGAAAATGTATTTTAGAAATTACCGGGTATTACATGGATATTTTAGATACTGAAATCGTCCTTGCTAATATATAGCTTGAATAACCTACACACGTTTAGATACATGCAACAGAATATGCTTGATGACCTAAACTGATCAGCTGCATATAAAATTTACGTAACTTTCAAAAAACTGTTTTCAAAAAATGACGATTTTTAACTGTTGCAGCGAATGGTTATTAAAGACGCGAAAACTGATTAAAGATAGAGATTTTGCTTTCACCTCAAAAGACGTTTTGAAAGGAATTAAAATGTAGTTAATATCTCCAATTAGAGATGCGCGAAACATACACTAACGTCAATGGCACCACCGTGATTCTATTTTTTTTTAATTACCCGTGCATGTGTTGCTAAACAAACATAAATTAGAGGATGGATAACAACCGAAAAGTGATCAAATTAGTTTAGAAAAGTGATTAAATTTGTTTAGAAAAGTGATCAAATTAGTTTAGAAAAGTGATCAAATTAGTT
>BMAW01015505.1:44148-70211 GCA_019974015.1 Nephila pilipes
AGTTTAGAAAAGTGATCAAATTAGTTTAGAAAAGTGATCAAATTAGTGATCCATCAAATTAGTTTAAAAGAGCCTTCCAATTGATATTCCTACAGTAGACGCAGCACTCAAACTTGAGAGAAAAGGAAACATAGCAGAAAGGGTCGTTCGACAAACTTAATTCAAAACAAATCAACCTTCACCTATTTTTCAAGTTTTTGCATAAGAACCCCAAATTTTCAAACCACTTACAAAATTGAAAAGTTCTTTTTCATGGTAATTATGAATGAAAGCTTTAAACGAAAAATTTCATCAACCAATGCTGCAATTGTCATCTCTTTGGACATAACTTTGCAAGCTGCAACTTAAAAAAACGTTGTTTAAAATGTAGAAGAACACACAGCACTAAAATATGCCCAAACCCTTCAGTAAAGATGAATGTTTTTGCATAGATTTTCAAACACAAGGTCATCTGGACTCGTCCAAAATCTAGCACTGGTCTTAGATAACTCTTACCGAAGTATTTAAAATATCAAATATTTTTCCTAACAAAACTACTGATCCAGAAATTAACTATGCTCAAGCCCTAACTTCAAAAAACCAGAAAATGAAATTGAAACCTCCGATCTTTGAAACTTTTTGGAGTCTCAGGGTTGTTAAACTTCAAAATTTTGATTTTTTGAAGGAAAAAAAAATATATGTTATTATTCATTTTCAGCTATACATTTGGATACCACCAATTTGACCATTCTCAAAAAACTTCAAAAAGTATTCAAAAAATTCCAGTCTGTTTTAGTAAGGTCAGATTTTTAAAGGACAGATGCCACGGCCACAAATATTTAGTTTCTGTTAAATGTTGTTTTGTTACTTTTTAAGTCTCATTAATTTTAAACGCAGATACTTGTCCGAAGGAAGCCTGCAACTCAGCTCATTCTTTTCGTTTAGTTCTATTTCAATATGCTTATTTTCCCACGTTATTTGACAACAATTTTGCGAATTAATCAGCAGGTTGTTAAACCATTCTAAACTAGAGAAATAGATAATTCCATATCGGAAAGATCGTCTTGAAAGCGTGCAAAGAAAAGGAAATTAGTTTATGAAAAACCGAATTCATTATGTAACGGATGCGAAAGTTTTACCCACGAATGAAATAAACTCAAAGTGTGTTTCCAGCAGGAAGTTCTCTTGTGTCCAGTCTTCTTTGGAACATCATCTTTCGGAAATGACAAAACGTAGATATTTGTTTCTCAGCTCTCCGGGTATGTCACACTCTGTGCGAGCGTTTCCGTTACAGTTTTAAAAACTTGAACATGCCTCTAATTTCTTAAGCGATAAGGCGCGTTTTTGGAATTTTAGAAGAAACACAGTATTTAAGACTTTTATTGGATACAATATCTTCGAATGAAGAAAGCTTTAGCGAAGATAATAAAGAACCAGACGACGTGGAATACAACAGTAATCCTGATCCTGCTACAGAAATTGACAAAGACTCAGAAGATGACGGTGTAGAATATGACAACGTTTGTTTTATAGGAAGGGATAAAGAAACACCTTGGAAAAAAAAGAGAAATTCCGTCAAAACGTGAGAGTTTTTTAAAAAAGTATTATAACAAAACTCCCTGGAAATACATGTATTTCAAAAGAAGTCACATCTATTATAGAACATAGAGTTTACTAATATCTCCTGAAATTATTCAAACTGTAGTAAATATTATTACTACAGTATAATATATAGTAATATATCAAACTATTTAAATTGGGTCAATAAAAGATCGTTTTTCCCGAGAAAGAGATTCTAAAGAAACAAACGAAGCTGAAATAAAAGCATTTATTGTGTTATATACACATCTCATCACGGGTAAACGTGAAAGATCTTTGGGCAATAAACGGCAGCGGAATTGAGATATTCAGCACAACTATGTCTGCAAACCGATTCAATTTTCTTGCGAGATCTCTACGCTTTGACGATATTAGAACTCGTCAAAACAGAAAAAAAATTAGATAAATCTTTTCTGAGAGTTTACGAGAGTTTTTTGAAACATTAGTGGAAAACTGTCGCAAATCGTATGTGTCGAAGAATACATTACTATGAATGAGAAACTGGAATCATTTAGAGGGCGATGTCCCTTTCGACAATATATGCCGAAGAAACCATCAAAGTATGGTATAAAAAATTTCGCAATCGTCGATTTAATATTTTATACGTGGAATGTGGAAGTGTACACTGGTAATCAACCAAATGGACCATTTGAAGTAGATAACAGTCCAAGTAGTGCTGTAAAAAGGTCAATCGAGCCACTTTATAACTCTGACAGTTGATAACTGGTATGCATTTTACCCACTGTCACAGGAACGTTTGCAGAAAAAAAATAACCATTGTTGGGACCATTTGAAAAAAGTAAAAAAGAAATGTTCATTTTTGGTTTCAAAGAAACAGAAAAGTTCATTCCTCCATAAATGGTTTCCAAAATGAAACAACAATTGTGTCATATACACTCAAGAAAAATCGGAACGTTTATTCTACTTTCCAACACTGCATAATGATGACGCAATATATCTATATACAGGAAAATAGAAAAAATCTGAGATCATCACATTTTATAATTTAACTAAAGACAGTTGATGTTGTAATGACACAGCCACAACATATTCTACAGCTATAAAATGTAATCGTTGTATCATGCTTATATTTTCTGCGTTGTTGAACGTTGCAGCAAAAAATGTTCGCTTTTTTTTGTTACCTACGAAGAAATCCCCTACTCAAAATTAAACCAGACGCTCATTTTTAAAATCTTTGGGATTCGTGCATGTAAAAGAATACAAGGAAAATAGAAGCAAACACGCGATACTTAAAAGAAACTTAAAAGAAAAACTAGGTTCCAGCACTGGAGACATCGCACCACTTGCTAAAAAAGCCAAATGACTTTATAAAAGATGTGACGAATGCCCCAATAGAAAGGACAGAAAAACTAAATTTATTAGTGAAAAGAGTGAAAAAGACATGTGTTTGCAGAAACTGTGCAGACTAAGTGTTATTTAACATATATTTGTATTCTACTGCTTTTTGCTTTTTTTTTTTTGTCTTTTTTTTGCAAAGATTCTGAGGTAGAAATCCGAAGTAAACACTCATGAGTATGAGATACCCGACGCGAATAATTCTGTTTGTTTTTGTTGCGCGAGTAATGCCAGGTTAAAGATTCGTCAATGACATGTAAATTTATGAAACGTTTCTCAAGCACACTGTACTGTATTGAAGACTATTAATAAATAGGACTTGTTTTCAGGAAATCACATTTATTTGCGCACATCTTTTCAAGCATAAATTCAAGACACAATTCTACACAAGCACCACTTTTTCAACGTTCGTCTTTTCCTCTTGGAACCAAACTCAATACTCAATTTCATATCCGTTGCCAGTAAATTATCTAAAATCAAAACTATGATCTGGTGTTGCCAAAAAAAAAAATCTTAATAAAGAATATTGAAAAAGGTATTACTTTAAGTTTAAATCGTCTGCTTTTAAAAGTAAAACAGGTAATGTCTTAAATAAAGTATCACATTAGATTAAATCGTCTGCCTTTAAAAGTCGAACAGATAAATCTTAAAAAAAGTATCACATTAAATTAAATCGTCTGCCTTTATAAGTTAGACAGATAATATCTTAAAAAAGTATCACAATCGTTTGTTTTTAAAAATTGAATATGTCACAACACACAGATATAGCGCAACATATTCAACCCAATAGCTCTGGGATTAGTATAAAAAACAACGCTCGCTACACCAATCGATATTTTAAAAATATAATCTTAAGGGCAATCTAAACAATGGTCGCGGACTTGCGACCAGCGTTTCGTCGAGTCGTGGGCTCTAGCCTTAATGCCAGGCGACGTAGCGAGGCTGATGAACGTTAAATCTGTATAGATCTCAAATCTTCCCGTTCGCGTGGTGTGGTAGTTCGGAAAGGGAGGTGTCAGCTCAGGTGTTGTTCCTTTTAACTTCTCCGAAGTTCAAAATTAGGAGGTCCGTCCCCTAATAACCTTCGTGCTGCTTCTCACTGCGACATTTGAAACAATCACAATAATATATAAAATAATGTCACGGAAAGTAAAATCGTGCAATATCTATATAATTTTTTTGCATTTTATGTTTTAATATTTTATTTAATTTACATTTATGATTTTATAACCATCTCTGAATATTTATTTTCGTTCACGGAAAAGTTAGGCTTATAATTTTGAAATAATCCAGCTTAACACTCTATATTCTGCTAAAACTCTCAACACAATATTTTCTATTTTTGTCTTTAATTTTTTTTTTTTTACATATTTTCTGATTTTCTATATTTTAATTTCTCTGTTATGTGGTATATTTTTATGTACTTTATTGATATTTATATGTACATAATCTGCTGCCTGTTATTTATTAAAAAACTGTTATGAACAGAATATCGTATTTTAATCTTCCTGTACATCAAATATCAACGGTAGCATTTATGTTGAAGTATACGAGACACATTTGTCTTTATGTCTGACAACATTCACCTTCAGTCACTAAATAACTATTTTAACACGGTTGAGGGAAATTGATCCCGAAAGAACTAATGATCGTGGAACGTATTCTATGAGACAGACGTGTTTACTTGAGAGGATATGGTTACAGTTTACTGCAGCTACACCTCCATCTTTCTAGTACTCCTGACGCAGGACTCAAACATTTTTGAGTAGAGTGCCTAGGAAAATGTAGGAAAGTCATGATTCTATTTCCAAATTTTAAGCTATCGGAAGCGAATTTATCCAATTCTTGATGTCGATTGACACTCTGACTGTTGAAAAAAGGCTGGACTGTGACCGTTTATTAAGAAAACAAGTGACTTCTGAAGACTGCTGTGATGTACGACCCCACAAATCTGTCGAATATGTGAAGCGAAGAAACTAACGATTACCTTAATTAAAGTCACGGTTTCTTAGAAAAGTGAACTCGCTTTCTGCCGGTCGTTATATTGCGGTGTTTGACGCCACTAAAATGTTGCCTATATAAATCAAATAGTCTAGTTTTCCAAAGAGCTTTGAATGCGAATAGAATGCAAATCTCAGGGTGAAAGATGGGTTACCTAGGGAGACTCGACCAGGAAGATTAATGACGTCACAACCGCACTATTGTGACCGCCACATTATGGCAGCGCTTTCCTAAAAACCGTAGCTTAAGAAGAAATTTGGATCGAATTCGACCAATTTCCGACTCATGTAAAAACAAATCCTGTTCGCATTTTAATATTTTGTTCGAATATGAATGTCAAAAAATATTCATATTGTTATTTTCTATATATGGAAATCATTTTTTTTTAAAAAAAATACAGTTCCCCACTCATTTTGTCGTTTTTTAATGGAATTTTAAACATTAATGTTTCACATTTTATATGTCCTAGTAGCATTTATTCAGCATTCGTTTTGGGCTTTCCTTTTTTTCAACAGATATCATATCT
Source organism: Nephila pilipes (assembly GCA_019974015.1). NCBI lineage: Eukaryota > Metazoa > Arthropoda > Arachnida > Araneae > Nephilidae > Nephila > Nephila pilipes. The sequence continues at coordinate 49,610 of BMAW01015505.1, forward strand.
AAATATTCTAAATTACAACGAAAAATTTTCACATCTTAGAATTATTTTTGAAATTTACGCACAAAACAAAGTAAAAACAAAACAAATATAACCTTACTCAAGAGGTGTAAATCTCTAAATGTTTAAAAACTGGACATACTGAACTATGTCTAAATAAAACCTGAAGTTCAAGGTTTTCCATCCATCGCTCTACGTCATAAAATTGGCGCTTTTATATACCAGGAAGAGATGCAATTGACAGACATAGTAGGAATTTCAAGTGGTTCCGATCGCCAGAACTTCCTTTTCTCTCCATACTGAAGAGGCACGTTGGCGGAATGATTTGATCGATTGTTTATTAAAATCGCACTGAGAAGTAACACGAGGGCTATTGGCGAAATGCTCAAGAGGGCATAACTCAACCGAAAGGACTTTCACCTACTTAATGGCCTCTTGGGAGACAATAAACTCCGCATTCACCATCTATTCATACAAATAATCTTTTTACAAGATAAAGTAGGCTATAAGAGTACTTACTGAAACAAATACAAAGATAAATAACAGATAAGAATGTGTTTAACGAACAGGAATGTACGAGACAAGGATAAAAATTAACAGTCGAGTTTTCTTGCAAAAATAAATCGCATAAGCAGGTGACGTAGAATAGGCTAAGTAGCAAAATAAAAAGAAACCATACTAGAGAACTAAAAATGAAGTATTAGAAACAAAATAAGCATATATATAAGGTATACAATTATAATCAATATGGAAAATAGAAATATTCAGAAACCGTAATCAAAAATGTAAACAATTAAGAGATTTGTTGAGTAATTTCACAAAAGACTCAAAAAAGACAGGATTTTAACTTGAAATGGAAATTTGGATTTTCACACACTGACTTCAGTCAAATAGCTTTTGTTTGAACAACAGGATAACTTAAATGAAAACTACTGGTAAACGGGGAAGAGAGAGAGACAAACCGTAGTGGTGAGCATCCTCACACAACAGAGCCACAAACACATATATTTGTATTTTTCGAATTAAAACGATTTATATAAGAAATGAAGGGGTCATGTCGAGAAAGAAGCATGTATTAAAACGTGAACAGAAATCAATTTAAATTTGGTCTTGGAATATAGGACTGGATTTAAATACCGATGTAATTAGTCGACCACCATCACTCCCGGTCGGAAAGAAGCTTATTTTTTAAAAATCTTCACTATGTACGATTGAGGAAAAGAGACAACCCTTCCCTTCACCATCAGTGAATTCAAGTTTTTCAAATCGATCTGCAGTTTCATTCCGACGAGGGGCCCCGGATGCTAGTTTGGTAGAAGTAACAATGATAATTATAAACCTTCTGATCTTGAATAAAAAGAAATAAAGCTCATTACCAAATATTACTTATTTTAATTATCGCTAAAAATGTGGATGTCATGATATCATTTCAAACGAAAAAAAATTATTAAGTAGTAATTTGAAAAACTTATCATTCCGACTACTGTGGTAAATCTAATGGTAATTATTACATCAATAGTTTACATTACCAGATAAAATAACGTATGTAAGCTTTCCCTGGACGACTAAAGAGGCAAGATTACTGTAGTGCCCGATCAGAGAAAGTGTTCTGTTCCTTCTATTAGCCATTATCGCACACTGCACGTGTCGCAATGCGCTTCGATGAGAGCAACACGAGAACTATCACCTTTATTTGGTGACGAGGACAGCTGCATGATAAAACCTTTCCAGATATAAACTGAAAGTTTCATTAAATGTTGTGGTATTGAGGACCAAAAAAAAAAAAAGATTTAACCATTGTAAAATGACCAAGGTGTCGAAACACACTTCATTTTCTTACTTTAAATGTATGGCATTTCTAAATGCATGTGCGAAATTTCGAACTCTAGCTACGTTGTTTAGCGAATTATTTAAATTTTCATTGACATGTGCCAAATAATTTCGTAAGACTTTTAAAACCTTATTATTTTTTCTCCGCTCATTACTTTTCTTGAAGATCGTGTTCTGAAAATGCCAAGGAATTGTTCTTACGTAAGCCTTGATATGTTTTCTAGTTGCTTTACATAATAATAAGCTTTGTAGTGTTTCCCACCTTCACCAGGTGGCGCAGTGCGCTCTCGTCAAACGACAATGCTTGTCTGTATACTACTTTTCGGTAACTATGGTCGGTGACCAAAACTCAGAAATTGCGTCCGTAAGTCATGTATTATGCTTTGATGTCTTCATTCTCCATGAAAAGAAACGTGTCCTTCTGTCCTAAAGTAAAATGTCCTTAGATAATATTGTACTATCATTTATCTGCATGCTTGATAACTGTGAGCGTAGAAAAAGGATTTAGATTAAATCGAGGGAGTACTTCCCAAAAAGGACACCGACAAGATCAAACATTTTGTTCCTTAAACAGAGGTGTCTCTTAATAAGAAATATATACATACCCTATTCAAAGAGAACAATAGAAATGTCCCTAACAAGAGATATTACTGTTGTTAGTTTTTTAAATAATAATCCATAAAAGTAGATATTGCTGTTTTTTTTAATTTTTTTAAAATGTTTCGTAGAAAAAATTCTTATAACTATTTAATCACCCTTCATAATTTATTTCGAATGACATTCCCAAATAATCAAAATAGAATTGATGGAACGATAAGCACACAATTCAATGTAAAAACTTAACTACTGTTCGAAGGTGTGTAAATTTACGGAGTACCTCTCCCCAGAGTGGGAGATACCTCCACATCAGAGCTATTAAATATGAGAAAATTAAGAGAGTTCCATAAGATTTGCTAAAAGGTAGGAAGAGAAACTGCGGTCAACATTATATGTCCACCAATCGGACATATAGGACGAAGGTCGAGCGAGAGGTCCGGAAAGGTAACCTCTTTCCCCGCAACACCGGTCTAGAATGAACGAGGCCGGGGAGGTGGGATAAGTGTGGACTTAACTACTGTATTCATTATTATTATAAATAATGCTCTTTCTTGAGCGTTTACTTTTCTTCAACGTGCCTGAAACTTAGTTTTGTAATTAAACAATATAGTTCTTTCTTACCAATCAAGAGTGAACTAATTCTTGAAACGAAACTTCTTTCCTGAATTGATTTATTTTCTAAAACTTATGAATTTGTATACAAGCAGCATTCATAATTAACAAAACAGGCCAAATGATGAGATCGTACAAGGTGGGGCAATTAAATAACGAGACTGAAGCTGTAAAATATTTTATTTTGATTTCATACACATATTTACTTGTTATCGCCTTCAAGATATACCCCGCCTCTATCCCTACAACGCTCCAAGCGAATCTTCCATTGTTCGAAACAGTGCTGGAAGTCTTCTGTCAGATACTTCAGTAAGCGTGCTTTCTCTTTCACAGCTTCAACGGACTCGGATCTTGTTCCTTTTAATGCATATTTCACCTTAGGAAACAGATAAAAGTCGCTTGGAGCAAAATCCGGCGAATGAAGTGGATGCTCACGCAATGGAATGCTGTACTTGGCTGGAATCCTCTTGACAGACAATGCGGAATTCGGATCGTTTCCCTCTAACTATTTCACGGAATTCAGCTAGAATGTGAAAGTAGTAATGCTGATTAATATTTTGACCTTCAGGAACCCAGTGTAGGTACACAATACCACGAATATCGAAAAAATACCCAATCAGCCTTTCTTTGAATTTTTATTTGTTCATTCGAGTTTTTATAGCTCTCGGTGAAGATAGGCTCTTTCACCGCATGGATATGCACATCGTTTCAGTATCATACAAAAAACACCCACAATTCGGCACACGTTAGGCTCATTTTCAATGGCAATCAAAGTAACAGTACAAACATTTTTGCGAGATTCTTGTTGTTCAAACGTGAGAATTTTTGATACCATTTTGGTACGCACTTTTTGTTTGTTAAAAAATTTGCCTTGCGGATGCTTTGTCAATTCCTATAGTCTCAGCAATCACACGAATACTTCACCGATGGTCAGATCGAACCAGATTACCGATTTTTTCGATATTGGCATCTCTTTTAGACGTAAGAGGGCGATCCAGTTGTGAATCATCTTCAATGTCTTCTCAGCCATCTTGAAAATTCTTAACCCACTCAAAAACACGCGATAGACATTCATTACCATACACTTTTTTCAATAAATTGCAGGTTTCAGTAGCGGTTTATCCAAGTTTCATGTGAAATTTCACAACAATACTTTGTTTTATTGTTACACTTATCATTAAACAAAAAAAAAAAACTTTTATGCGAACAAAGGCTACGGCCATACGGATTTGTTTAGAGAAGCGAGAAGCACTGCATTTGAAAGAGAAGGCTTCACGCTAAACAGCTGTCGATTGCACGTGCTTACAACTTCTGTAGCAGCGTCAGTCTCGTTATTTAATTGCCACACCTCGTTTAGTGGAGAGAAAAGATGCAAATAGAGAATAAGAATTAGAATAATGGCTCTTAATTAGAATAATTGGCTGGGAATGATAGAATAGTCCCACTGTAGCTCATGCATGTCGTAAGAGACGACTAAATTGGGTACCCAGTGTTTGGGGGTATAGTCGGGCCCCCTGTCCCTGGGGATTATATCAGGGGACTTCGGAGACTTGTCTTCGTTTGGTAAGTACGGGCATCATGACCCCGATGCACCCTAGTGACCTTTTTCTTTCCCATGGGATTGACTGTCTTTGGTAATCACGGGTTACGCTCTCCTAGAGATCCTTCTCTATTTCCTACCCTCCTTCTTGTCAACTAATTTTCGTCTTTTCTTCAATTTCTTCACGTCTAGACCACTGTTAAATCTTGTTTGTCGCAGCATAACCACATCTGGCTCTTGCGCCAATAACTTTCACATTCCTCACTCACTAATTAGAATAATGGCTCTTGGATAAACAGCTACTGAAAATACTATCATTTGCTGCTCTCTTGAAATTTATTGAATAAGCAGGATTCACGTTGACATCGTCTTAACACAACTGCAGGAGGAAGCCAAGTAGTTCCCACACGTACTAGTTTTATTTCCGTATGACTTAATAAAGTTGGTACAGGTAGCTGTGCGTGATTTGCGAGATTTACGTGTCTGCGTGAATGTCTGAATGTGAGTGTTTGTGTGTCCAAGTTCTTTTGGCGAATTTCCTATTTAAATTTGACGCCAGATGGAAGGAAAGTAGTCATAACTAGAGAAAGTGTCGTTTTCTCCTGAAAATGCGATGTGCAATGATCCCTCTACGGGTCTTTTATGCTAACACCGAATCATTCCAAATTAAAACTCTTTTGTTCCATTATCATGGGAGCTATATATCATTCTCAAATACTGAAGGTTCGAAAGCCGTTTTCCACTTACTCTAACCAAGAATCCATTATAAGTTTAATCACAGAAATAAGCAGGTCACTCCAATTTCTAAAATACAAGCATCTGTCGAATATCCTCTCACACTTTCAGTTGTATTTCTGTTACATTCCATTATAAATTCAATGCGTTTCATTTCTTGCCTTCTTCTAACTTTCCTAGATTACGTTTCATTTGATCGGAAAGCAGTTCGAAAATGTAAAATCAAAAAATTAACCCTAGATGTTAGTTCAGGGAAGTTTCGCGAATACCCCAACGTTACAGATATTTTGTTTGTAAAACACCAATGCTACTACATCCACGCATGAAATTGTGAGAAACATTTATAAGAAATTCGGAAAGAAATTGTTTGAATACATCAAAATTTGTAGGAGTAGTAGTATAAAGTGAATAAATACTCCTCCTTATAAATATCTGAAAAAAACCTGCTTCTGACAGGGCAATGTGTACTCTTAAATTATTACATTTTTATAATTAATATTATAAATTTAATTTCTGCGTCTTAATGCCGGTTGCATTTGAAACGTATCGCATTTTAACGGTCATTAAGGTTTCATGACGCATCTCCAATTTACACTCATCTGTAACGCATAACTTGGATTGGATCGGTTTTATTAACGTCGCTCTAGAAGCAACACGAGGGCTACAGCTCAAGACCTCGTAATTATGAACCTCGGTCAAGTGACGAGGACGAAACCTGAGTTGGTATCTCCTCTCCTAACTTCCACACCACGCCAAGGGAGTACTTTGAGCCTCGACAGATTTAATGTATATGAGCCCGGCTACACGGTGGGTCTTTTGTAACGTCAAGGTTTGAACACACGACTCGACGAGAAACCGCCGGCAGAGAGTCCGTGATCACTACCCAAAACTTGGATAGATCGAAAGCAACAGTATTTGAAATTTTTATTATTTCACGTGATTTATCAAAAGTTGCGATTTTATTGCTAATTTTGAGTCGTTCTACTCGTTCGAGGTGCGCCAGCAAAGCAAACTAAAGAGCAAACGCGCATCTTCTCATTCCTAAAATTTTCCCTATAAAACATTACATTGAAAACGATAATGCTTATACCACAGACAACGAAAGAAAATTTAGGATTTTGTTCTACCCGTATGTAGGCAGCGGTAACCCATGGTCGCAGGCCGTGGTTTGGTGGTTTTTGTTGAATTTTGGGTTCGAGCCCTCTGGTGCCACAAAGACCCGACGTTGTAGCGGGGGTTGATGTATGTTAAATCTGTTGAGGTACAAGTCCTCCCGTTGGTGTGGTGTGGAAGTTGTAAATGGAGGTGCTAGCTCAGATCACTTGATCGAGGTTCAAAATTAGGAGCTCCGTTGTCATTAATCCTCGTGTTCTTTATAGAGCGACGTTAATAAATAATCACTCCAGCTGATTGTGTGCACCACCTGCATAAGGTATCCAAATACTGTTAGCAGCATTAGAAGAAATGAAATGCGGAAAATGTCAAACCTCTTGGGGAGTGACAGTTAAAACTTACGGCGCTATAGAGAAATCTGGCAAAGTTACGCCAAACAATTATTTAAACTGTAATCTAGATAGAAACGGAAAGAAGGAAGTTACGAAATAGCTGATAAAAAGGGGGGTCGGAAACAGAAGAATCAATTGTGAATCCCTGGGAAACATCACCCGTATTTACTAAAGACAGTAAAATGCACGGGAAAGAAAAAAAATTATTAGGGTACCTACCTCGACATCATGATTCCCATTCTAACCTAAAGAAGAAAAAATCGTGAATGAAGCTACAGGAAACGACAGAATGATATGAAAATTTGGATATGAAATTAGCTAGAAGAAATATTTAAGGCATTTCAAAAGAGGTATAGATGCAGTCGTGTTTTATATGTGAAAGTAATATAAATTTTGCAGTATTAAATGTGGGCTTGAGGATTGTGCTGACTGGTTTGGTATTGAGGCTTATCAAGTGTCGCCATCTAGTAGTTTGTAGGATTATTAACAGTGTTATCTAATCTAATATTTTTTTTTTAACAAGTTTAGGTTGTTTATGTTTCTATTTTCTGTGAGAGTAATGCTACTTCCTGCGGCAGTTTTAATTTTTGAGTTCTTAAGGCGTCCTATCCATGACCAGATATGATTCAGTCCACAGTTAATGCTATTATACTAGGTTTATTATTTTGTCGGGTTTTTTTTTTTTTTTTTTTTTTTAACAATCACCTTTCAGGCAATTTTCTCCGCATTTAACATTTTTGTGATTTTTTCAAGTTAGAAAATCTTCGATATTATTTTATGCACATCTTCTGAATTCGACGATGCGTCATTTTATCATACTGCTATTTTATGAAAAAAACTCAACACTTTTTTATGTTGTTTAATTCGCAACAATTGATGGCTCGGTTTCATTTAAGATATCATAGGCTTCTAAAACGTTTTTGTCGCAAACTGGTTTGCATTTAAAAATGATATGAAAATACTTGTGAAATTTTAAATTTTGCTAAAAAATTGTTAACACTCTTTCTACCAAAAAATACTTTATTCTTTTGATAATAATGAACGATATTCAAACACATACAAAATATCTTCATTGAACCAAACATTCGAGTCTCGCAAAAAACGATCCATGAAACATTACCTTAAGAATTGCAGAACACTAGAGCTTCCATTCTCATTATATTGATCAATATGACGAATGAAACATACATTGTCGAACGTTCTAATCTTTAGTTTAATGCCATTGACATACAATTATCTTTCAAAATTTGAGAACATAGGCCTTAAACGTTATCCTATGCAAGGCGGTCTTTACATACATTTTCATGTCTTAAATAAATTACGATGTAAAATGCGTCCCACAAATGTGGATAAAAATCGCAGTTCATGCAATTCTTACTAACATCTCCCATCGCCTATTTTTCCTAAACCAGAAAATGTCGCCAAAGATGCGATTTTCTCCCAATAATTGAAACGTTTAACCATCTTAAATTTTGGAATGAAAAAGGATAAAAATTTAGGACACGCATACGATAGAATTAAATGCAGCAAAGCATTTTCCAAGTTATGGAATTTTGACATTAAAAACTGTTCTGACGGACATGATATATTAGTGTCCTTGAAAACCGACACGCAATGACCTTCATTGTAAAGTTAGAGAGCGGCAAGAGACATTTGTGTTAGTTTCTGAGAGAAAGGCGACCCATTTCCAAGCACTAAAAGAAAACTCTGAAAAATCCACCAATTTTCAGGATTCGCGGAAAAACTTATAAAACTGAAGAAAAAAGATCTGCGAAATTCAAACATTTCATAGTAAATAATAACTATAACTTAGCTGATTCGAAGGATGGTATGCGTATAAGAAAAGTTGAGAGCGATTCGGCCAAATGGTGTACAAAAGACTTTGAGGAACCACGCATCACCACTTAGATCAATTTTGGATGAATTTACGCAGTGCCTAATTATAGATTCAATATGTCACCTTTTAGTCCATAGTTCTGAAAACTGGAATCTTAAAACACGATGTATAAAATGCGAAGGGTCTCATAGAGCTTAATAACACAACAGAGAAAGAAATGAGGGAAAATGTTACATAAATTGTAAGGCTCGTGGACAAGTTTATTTTTTTATTAACGTCGCACTAGAAGCAACACGAGGGCTATTGGCAACGGACCTCATGATTTTGAACCTCGGTCAAGTGACGAGAACGACATCTGAGCTGGCACCCCACCCTCTCCTAATTTCCACACCACACCACGGAAGACTTTGGGCCCCGACAGGTTTAGCGTGCATCAGCCCCAGCTACACGATGGGTATTTAGCGGCCAAGGATCGAACCCACGACTGAACGAAAACCGCAGGCCATGAGTCCGAAACCGTGACCACTAGGCTACTACGGACACATGCTCGTGGACAAATGGCATTCTGCGGGAGATGCCCCAAATACCCCAAACTGAAAAAAATACCCATCATAACTCTGAAAAAAAATACTATCACAAAAAACTCTGACGATGACCCCAAAACTTCAAACCAATTTCAACATTAGACCTCCCCCTGCTTCATCAGCTACGCACGTCATTTTTACCAGCACCAAACCTCCACACACCTCCAATGAGACCTCTGAATTCAAAGATTTCCTCATCGATAAATAAGATTTTTTTTAAATGTTTAAGAACTGCAATCCGAACCTTAAATCTGCAGTTTCTAAAGCAAAACAAGCCGAATTCCCAATTGACAAATTTTTCATTTTAATAAAGCAACTCCACCCCCTGCAAATTAAATTTACCTAGTCTGAAAGTTAGTTAATAAGTCACCTAGAACTATAGAGAGCTCAGGGCAAGGAAATTTTCTTTCGAACAACAATGTCCCACTCGCGCAGTTAATGCTCCTGCAGGGTTAAGAACTACAGAAACCGTGTCAAGTCAAATCAAAATTCAGAATTGATGAATTTGTGCGAGTCATAAGTTGACGGGTTTAAAGGAGCGCATAAGCTTTCAATCATCAGGATACACTGGTGGAGTTTTATTTCGATCTGTACCTTGCCCATGAATAAATTATACTAAGGAAAAAAGAAAGGAAGAATGATTTGAACTTTATAAAAAAAGGTAAAAAATAATAGCTCTGCATGAGAAGTATTTAAGCAAAAAATTGTGATAGAGTTTGCAGTATAGCATTGGCTGTGAGTCTGAGTAAGTAGACAGCCAAATCATTTTATATGGCATCGCATTCACTCGGAATGGGATCCAGTTCCCTGTTAAATTGAAATTAAAGATGGCCAGAAGATTGACGCGAACTTGGCTGGAATAGCGCCATTTTTCAGTGAATAACGTGAAAGACAAATCTTTTCTTTGCCATTTTTGCACACTGCACGTGACGCAATGCGCTTCACAAAGAGCAACACGAGAACTGTCACCTTTACAGGGTGACGAGGACAATTAAGAAAGACAATCTTTTGATATATAAATCAAAAGTTTCATTAAAAGTTGTGGTATTAAACACCTTTATTTCGTTTCGGTACCCGTGTACCGGCCATTTTGATTTTGTGAACTTCATATTAATACTAGGGAATTTCTACTACCGTCCTCAAATCTTTCAACATTTTATCCATTTCAATGCAGAAAAGTGCATCCGCAAGGAAAAAAAACCAAAGGTTTCTACGGAATAACATCCCCCCCCCCCCGTTATTTAAAAAAATATATATTCTAATGCCTATTTTAATGACTGATTTGTGAGTTTTTCGGGTTTTTGAAAAATATTCTCAAATATTTCCCAAAATAGGAGCGAAAATTTTATTCCGCAAAAACTTTCACTATTTTTGCCATTTACGGATGCACGTCTGCACGTTTTTGAGGACTGTACTACAAGTTATGTACAACATTGAGTTAAAGAAATGAAAATGGCCGGTAGACGACAGCCTTAATTAAGAAACTGAATCCTTATTTTCGTAACGCGATTACTGCTACCATCGATTATGGCTGCGTTAACTTAGAGGTCAAGGTCGCCGACGGCAGTGTTCATCGAGTCGCTGGTTTGAACGCAGATGCCACTGTAGACCCGCTGAGTAGCGGGGCTGATGCACAGTAAATCTGTCGAAAAAACAAATCCTCCTATTGGCGTGGAGTGGAAGTATGGAGAAGGTGTGTCGTCCTCGTCATTTGACCGAGATTCAATATTACGGTTTCCGTCGCTTATAATACTGGTTGCGGGTGATGGTCTCCCAGGAAAGAGGGTTCTAAAACATTTGGGTGAGCTCTGTCCGCCTGGGCGTTACGCCAAAAGTCCTCGTGTTGCCCTCGCAGAGCGATGTAAATCAACAGTCACACACGTCACCTTCGAGAATACCTATAATTGTCGAAACTCAGCTTACTTTCCAGTTACAATATAACTTGTTATTAATCACCTTACCTAAATCACCGAGTATGTATATTTCGGTAACAAATGCTCGTAATGCTTAGGTGTCTGGCATACTGTTTATTTGGTCGGTTAGTTTTATAAACGTCCCACTGACAAGCAACCCGAAAACATTTGGCAGAATGCCCAAGGGGACCGAGATCACCCAAAGGATTTAAAGCTCCCTCCCTGGACACAATCACCCCCTCCCTCAGCATTCATTAAGAAAAAGAAATTTTTTTACAAGAATACAGGGAAAGATATAGCAGCTCATGTTGGAGCAAAGAACGAAACACGATACATAATTTCGAAGTTCAAAAGATAATAAATCCTAACAATGAGTTGACAGAGTGTTACGTCACAGTCGTAATACTTTTTTTTCAATTCATACCAATCTGTATTTCATTGACGCCTGCAAATAACGGATAAAGACACAATGACTATTGGCGACAGACTTCGTAGTTTGAGCCACGGTCAAATTACGACGACACCCGAGCTGACACCTCTCTCTCCTAACTTTCACACCACGCCAACGGGAGGACTTTGAGCCTCGACAGATTAAACGTACATCAGCCCCGGCTACACGACTGGTCTTCAATGCCATCAAGGCTCGAATCAACGAAAACTGCCGTCCGCGAGCATGAGCATAAGGCAACGACGGCCGCTTGATATACTGATAGGGATTAAATAAATACTCCTGGCGCGCTGATATGGATCAATTATTTATCACATGTAAGAGTTTTCGCGCACATCTGCAGAACAGGAGGCATGTGTGGAGAAACATATGTTGTTTATCATTTCACACGCCAACTACCGAGAATAATTGTGAGAATTTATTCATCGCTTAATGTAGTCTGTTATGTCTATATCTGAATAATAAAACCACAAAAAATAATTTAGAAGATGAAAATGAGACCAGAATCTTGGCCGTTGTGAACGGGGGAGCTCACCATATCAGCTTTGAGAGCCAGCCTGTCAATAGCGGCTTACGCATTTGAAATTTAATGCGTTTTAACGGTAATTACGATTTAATTATGTGCTACGAAATTTTTCCTGGCTAATTAGTTATCGACTACGTTCGGAACCATGATTTTGTAAAAAAGCACAAATGAATATATTTTTTTTGACATTCAGTATCATCTGAATTAAAATATACATAAAACACTTCAAAAGTTTTATTACAATGAAGAAATTTTAAAAATGCAATTTTTTAGCATAAAATAAGGGAAGAATAATACATTTTCAAAATATTCTCTTTTCATGAAAAGTCTTTCTATTGCATTGTTATTCAGCAAATGCATAGATGTGACATCTGTACAAAGTCTCAACTAGGAATTTTTTAAAACATTCACATAATGCGCAGAGTTAGTATGAATCGAAATAACAACACTTGGTTTTTTATTAAATTCCTCCATTCTAATGCGTTAAAATGTGAATAAATCCACTTATACGACATAAATTACAAAATTCCTATTTCCGGCTCTTAAGAATTATATGAAAAATTAGGTTTATCATTGGTGAAAGCAGGCATCAAACATATAAGTAAAAACACGAAAAAATTTAAAAAGTAATCAGCTACAACACTTAGTGTTTAATTAAAATAATAGCTCCTTTTGGTGCTTGATAAGATATTTATTCATATTTGAATCTTTTATTTCTTTTTTAGACTTAGCATAATGATGCACTCGTGATGAATTAGAGGTACGTAAGGTAACAAATTCACACGCAAATGACATATTTTTTTTCTCGTTATATATTTAAATTTAAAATACTTATTTTGCTGAAAGATTTTTTTAACTGCTAATTTCTAATAGAAATTCACTTAATACTGAAAATTCTACATTAGGTCAGTCTTTCATCGTTAGTTTGTTTTTGTCGAAAAGTTTCGAGACAATTGCAAAATAGTGTAAAAACAAGCTAATTGGTACACAAAAGTAAAAATTAATCATATTAAAGTTGCTTCAAAAACTAATTTTCATGAATGGACATATTTTACTCTAAAAACAGTGATTTGATAACAGTTTACACTAATGTTGATGAAATTAAGATTAATCTAAAGTTTTATAGAAAATAATAAGAGGGCATGTATCAAACCTTCACTATTACTCTTTAAATTTATATTTCTAATAAAAAGAATTTATTAAAACTATCAAAAATATCTACTCACATATGAATATAGTACAAAGGGAAAGTGACATTTTTAAAAATATTTGATGCTGTTTTTAAAGGGACTTAGTACCTTACGAAATCAAAAGTAGAACATTTTGACAAACTCTCTCTTTTTTCTATTCTTCATAAATCAACAATATTTTGCTCATTTCAATATGAAACTTAGCCAGTTTGTGTAATAAAGTGTATAGTTTAAAATATTGGGTCAAGTTTTGCTATTAAATTAATATATTTTCTTATACAACATGAAATATGCGTACAAAAATTTAAAAAATAAATTAGCTTACCTTACGTTACCCACAAGATAACATTTGAAAGATGTACAGTAGAATCATAATTCTTATATCAAATTAAAGCTAAATAATGACCTTATTCTGTAAACCTCAAATTTTAAATTTATCTTATATTTAAAAAAATTGAAAAATTAAAAAAGTTATCAAGTTTGTACTTAGTAACTTTTTTTTCATGTATCAGGTTATAAAATAAAATCTAATTATCCTATTGACAAAATTGAGGTTCATAGAATAAAGATCTACAAGTACAACACTCATGTAAAATTTTAAAGCCCTGCATGCAAAACATTTTTTTTTTTAATCTTGTGGGAAAGTGTGAAAATAACAAACTAAGAAAAAGAGGTTTGTTTACATTGCATGACATAGAACAAGCTACTTTAGACATTTATATTTTTTGTTGCACAGGGCGTAATAATTGTCGGATTTTGACGTGGTTTGTTTTAAAATGTTCCTAACATTCAACACTATTTTCAAAAACAAATTTGAAAAATCGAATATTTGAAGGTACAAAGGTACTAAGTCCCCTTAAAATAAAGTGTACGTTTTATTATTTCAAGAAAACATTAATGAGAACACATGTGCAAAATAGTTTTTGTACAAAATGTCAAATGGTATTTGAACAATTATAATACGATTGAGGCACAAGAGAAGAAACATCATTTGCGTATCTTGTAAAACCAAGAATCCGACGGACGAAAGAATGTTTTTGTGGTAAAGAACTTGTCACGTGTTTTATTTTAATGGAAAAATATGGAATATATGTATGTACAGATTAATTTCGATATTTTCCCAGTATAGATGACACCGCATCCAATGGTACGAGTAAATATAATTGATTTCTGTGGCGGAACCAGAAAAAATCGACATGGGGGACACTTGATTTTTCTTCTTTAAAACGTTTATAACACTCAACTGTATTTGTTCATTTCGTTTTATTTTTAATGTTTATTTAGTCTTTAATCTTAAAATAAATATTAAACTCAGGAATAAAATTAAATCTTAGAACTATAAACTTACAACACAGTTGCTTATATGATAGCTTGATCCTGAGCTTAGACACAACAAATATTTGTGCAGTAAAACAACAAAAACAAATACAGTAATGTTTGATTGGGATTTCCTACTCAGATATGTTATTTTGTCGATATGTCAAATTATGACGGGGTGGTGGGGAATTCCGCCGTTGGTTCTGTCGATGCTAGTACATAACATTATCGTCAAAAAAAAATTTTTTTGAACCACAGACAGAACTATTGTTTTATCCCAAAATTACACTCTCACACGAAGATTAACAGGTTTTACTTAATATCTGAAATGCCATTCTATGTTAGAATTTTTTTTTTTTTTCAATAAATGTTTTTTTTTTTTTTTTTCAAAAACCTTCTCCCGCGACTTTCAACAGTTGTCACGAGAAGAAAAAACAAAAAAGAACTTAAATATATTTATATATGAGCTTACCTTTCTTGCTATGTTCTGTATCTTCTTTTGAGTAAATGTCGCCAGTAAATTACTAAGAGTGCTAAAGAAACATTAACGTTTTGACGATCGCAATGGGCAAATATTCGTACGAGTAAATATTAACCAAATACTCGATGCGCGCGCTTTGCAGGGAATTTCCCTGAGCACATAGTCCGTTCATTTCAGTTCATAACTATACATTCCGCACTTGATTTGGCGTTATGCCAACAGTGAACAGGACTTAACCCTTTCGCGACGAGTTTTTTTTTTTACAAGAGAACAATTTTGGTAGCATAAACTATAAGTAGGGCACACTAGAATGCTAAAACTAAGATGTTATATTTTTAGGAAAATTTTAAACACTGGTTTAGGACCGGGACATATATGTCCCATTAGTCTTCAATGAGTAATTTTGTGAAGAAAACTAATGATTTTCTAGTCATAAAAATTTATTTTTGAATGGTATGGTTTGAAACAATCAATGCACAATGGGACATTACACATCGTGCACATTATTTTAGTGCGTGATTCCTTCTTTTGTTGTGCACATTTACGGCACCGCCGATGTGATCTGTATGAAACCATAAGATTGGACTGCAGCCTGAAGCATTAGCTGAAGGTATCTCAACTGATGAAAGTGATGCCGTATCAGTGTCACTCAAAGCACCGCTGTTCTTTGTATTTCGGGGGATGGTATCATGATCGATATCCATTTCACACTCGTCTGAATCGGATGAGAACTGCAAATTGTGTGCTGGATCTTGAAAATCGGGATCGTTTATTTCATCATCCAAATCAATATCTTCGTCATCTGACTCTTCTAAAATTTTTTGATTTCTTCATTAGTAAGTCCCCGGGGTCAAGTCATTTTAGATTGAATTAATTTGTGCCTAAATTAAAAATAATAAGCAACTATTTCAAACGTAACCGAAAAATATAATATCAAGAGAACTGACCACATAAGACTGTTGGGACAATGTGTTCCCACTATCCAAGACGAAAGGGACACATATGTCCCGATAATAAAAACGGAAGTAAAATTTTGCCACTCACCAGTTTATTAGAGGTAATCCGCTTTGTGAGTTACTTATCTGGCCTTAGATTTATGGATAAATCAAAATTTAATCGAAAATAGGCGGTATTTTCCAAAACTAAACTATTTACGTTCGTACAGTATGGAATGAGCAGCTACAACACTTCAAAAACGCGGGAAATGCATTATCTACGGAAGTACCATCTATGTTCGGTGAATGAAATTACCTTCAAAAATATTGGTAGGACTGGTGGGAAAGTCTCCCATTAGACATAGAAGCGTTTCTGTCCCAAAAGATTTTTTTGAAACTTGCTTGGGACGTATGTGTCCCGTTAGGCGCGAAAGGGTTAACGTCGAACAAATCGCCTCAAGAATGCGAAATTAATTTGCTGCTGCGTTAATTTCGAAAAGAATCGCTTGCGGAGAGTTGGCTGAGACTGAAAATAATGTGACACAAGAACTGAAAAAAGAAGAGACTTATGACTTACATAAGCCTTGCCTTAATTCCTTGCCTTCCAAAATTCCACATCAAGTGAGAGGGTTGGAGCTTACAGTATGGCTGGGATTAACTCGGGCAATCCTAGTTTTTTTTTGTGCTGTTCTAGACTTGAGAATGTTATGTGACTGGCGACGATTTCTTTTTACTTATTGACCAAAATGTACGACATCGTGTATGGCGGCTGTAGCCTATTGATTATGGCAGTGGGCTCGGGGCCGGCGGTTTGAGTCTTCATGCCACTAAGACTCAAACCCACGACTCATCCTGTCGTGGCTCAGAGTCATCCTGTTGGCGTGGTGTGGAAGTTAGGATAGGAGGTGTCAGCTCAAGTCCCCGTCACTTGACCGAGGTTAAAAATTACGAAGTCCGTCGCCAATATCCCTGGTGTTGCTTCGTTAATAAAACCAACCAATGTTCGACATCGTGTTATTTGTTATTGATATTTTTGATTATTATTTGATTTTTTGAAAATCTAGAAGGTAAACGGTTTTTGCAATCTTGATATGAACGCTACAGTTATTTAGATTAGTGGATCTGAAATTGGAAGCTAATTTCCGTCACAGCAACAGAAGAATTTCAGACATATTCTGCATTAAATTATAAATTTCAAAAAATAAAAACCCACAATTTTGTATCACCTTCAGCTAATAAATTGCTTTAGTCTCTAAAAGAAAATAATGATGCTCAGGAACGAAAATTCTCAAGAGTAAACAACGTTTATAATTCTACTACCTAATGTTTTCATTCGTAGAGAACCAGTTTCGATAAAGTTAGTTTCAGTGAATAAGTTTATAAATTGAAAATACCTGGTCTGATTTCGAAGAGAGAGCAAAAAACTGTTAATAAAATTATAAAAGATTCCATAAATATTGATGATGCATTTGATGAACGTACATTGTTGAGCCAGATAATTCAAAACTAAAAGGTAGTTTGCAGTTCATGTTCTGAAAAATTACCAAATACTGTTGAAGAAAAGTGAAAGAAATATTTAAGGTGTCTTAAAAGACTCATGTTTCAACGTTGAAATATTTCTAAAATGGTGGAGTTTGCGAAGTCTTTGCCTGGGACATCAGCTCCAGTTCAGAGAAATTTTTCTCAGTCGAAGGAAAAATTTAGTCTTCAGAGAAAGAGATAGACTTTCAGTGTCTATTGTTAAACATCAACTAAATGTTTAAATAATTCAGAGCTTTCTTGTCGGTAGTTTTATGGTGTAGTTAAAACAAACCATTTCGTGAAAAAAAAGTCATGTCTAGAGAAAAATACAACTGAATAAATAAAGTTTAATGTTTCAGAAAACTGCTAAGACTTTCGAGTAATTTCAAAAATATATCTTGGGTTAGATTAGAAAAATACGGTAAGCCTACGTGAATTCGATATTCAATTCGTGTTTTGAAGATGAAGCAAATCCCACGAATTTTATCGTCGTTTGTGGATTGATGATTGAAAGTAGCTCTTAGAAATAACACCAAGGATGTTGGTGACGGTTCTCGTAATTTTCAGGCACTTTCAAATAACGAGAACGACATATAACTCACTCTCCAAGCTTCCACACCTTCTGGACGTGAGGAGGTTCAGTCTCGATAGATTTAAACCAGAGGTTCCCAAACTTTTTTTTCTCGTGGACCTCTTTCAAAGTTTTACTATTTTCGGTAGACCCCCTGCTGCTACATTTCTACTGTATTCCCAAAACTCCTAAAAAATATCACCCTAAATTGGGAGTGTTAAGAAGAAAAAAAAGTAGCACATTTTCTTGTGTCCTATTTATTAAAATAATACTTGTGGTTATATGTGCGTAAATAAATATTTTTAAACAAAAAGTACCTAGGTACCTAAAGTTTAATCTTCCCTGGCTTTTTGTTCCTTTATAGAAGTTTTGAATAATCTCTAGTATTTAATTTTTACTACATAACTACCTACTACACTCAAATAGTAAAACAAATATAATATGGTTGATAAATTACAATATACAATAAAAATATGTATAACAAATAGGCAGATACTTACTTTTTCCGGCACTGCAAACACTGACATCGATTCACTCACAGTCACACTTTCATGTTCCAAATCCCGGAAACAAATGAGTAACGTTTTGTTCTTGGCATTCGTATTTATACTAATGCAAATTGCAAGCACAGCGCAAGTCGCATTTCGTCCCTTTGCAGGTCTAAACAAGCATCCCGGACGAGCGGGCGGCACTTTGCAAGTCTCGACATGGGGTGTACACTTGTACTATTATCTACTGTTCTATTCAATTCTGTGTTTGAACTGAGTCTCGAATATTTTTGAGTACCTACGTAGTCAATAATGTTACCTGCTTACGTTGATAGGTAAATCCAAGCCAAAATTTTTGTTCTTTATTATAAAAACCAGAAAAATTTTCGTGGACCCCCACTTACAACTTGTGAACCCCTGTTTTCTTTTCACGTCTACGTGGACCCCCGTGTGTTCTCCTATGGACCCCTGGGGGTCCACCTGAACCACTTTGGCAACCTATAATTTAAACTGTTCCGCTCCACTTCACGAAGTCTTTTGGGGGTTCAGGATTCGATCCCACGGAACATCGGCCTTGAGTTCTTGATCACGCCCCCTCGGGTTTCTCAGGTCGCATATATGAAGCAGAGGAAACACAAATGGAATAAAATAAATTTTTGAGTCACATTTTCTAACGAGAGCCAAAGATAAAACCGTAGGTTTCAAACCGATTTCTTTTCCAGAAGAACAAAATTTTATTTTTTAAGAAATTATTAGTTTATTACCTCGGTAAATAAGTTTTCCGACATTTGCATACCAGCCATTAATAAACCAATATGTTTTGAAACATTGGGATATAAAGTATTCAGAAAAATAATAATAATAAATGTTTAACTAAACAGAATAAGTAAGTCCATATAAAAATTTATATCAGCATTCTAAAAACATAACAAAAATGCTACCCAATATCTCGTGCAAAATGGTAGCAACATTTGCTATTGCTGGAAATGATGCCAGAGAGAAAAATAACATTACTAATTTCAATACAATTTAGTGTAAAAGAACTTATTTCAATTTAAGTTAAAAAGTACATAACAGAAAAAAAATCATTAAAAGTTTTTTAATGAAAGTTATCCCTTTTGATTGTAAGTGTTTAAAATGTGAATGTTAATCACATCTCCGTAGTTATGAGATTATCTTGGGCTTTAGTTTGACGCCTTCTATCACGGAAATAGAAATTTTGGAAACGACAATTGAAATGAATATGGATTTGACTCGGGAATTGGAACAAATAAATAATGACAACGATTACACTCTAAGGATCATATAGCATCGATAAATGCACTATCGGAAGAGTTGAGAAAAATCATAGTATTAACTGCCAAGTAACAAAGAGACACATAACATCTTGAGGAAGCTGCCTCCAGATTCCCAAAAAATCATATCAACACTCAGAAAAAAATTTAAAAATGCAACTGAAAAATCCCAAACCAAATTCCTTTTCTTTATTTAGGTACGCACAAGCTACAGTTACGATAACCAGTCGACCACATCAATCCAAAGATAATTCAGAATTAAAAAATTGCATGGCGGATCTTGTCTATTAAATAAATTTTTTTTTCAAGACATATTTCCCAAACCTCAAAGTAGTAATAGCAACAATACAAAATCTGAAACAGAACAAGATAAAATTTTAATTTGGATAGAATTTTCTCCATAGCTGAATTATTCTTCTTAGTCTATTTATTCTGGACAAACAAAGAAAGAGAGCTCACTCTCGAATTCCTCTTAACTTGCATGTTCGACGCCCATTAATTTTTTTCTCCAACCAATCTTACTACAAAAGATCTACTCCAATTAACTTACAAACTTGTATCGGCTTCTCTCATTATTATCTGTCGTATCTCTTCTATTCTTCTCAATTTTTTTCCCTCTATACACATACTCATTATATATATATATATATATATATATATATATATATATATATATATAT